>JAOEGS010022907.1:0-29505 GCA_025447755.1 Corythornis vintsioides
CCCATCCCATCCCCTCCCATCCCCTCCCCTCCCATCCCACCCCCTCCCATCCCACCCCATCCCATCCCATCCCATCCCATCCCATCCCACCCCATCCCATCCCATCCCATCCCATCCCATCCCATCCCATCCCATCCCATCCCATCCCATCCCATCCCTCCTGCATCCCTCCCTGCATTCCTGCCTGTATTTCTCCCATCTCTCCCGTATCTCTCCCAGCACCCCTTCTCTGCTTCCTTCCCTTCGTCCATCCCAGTATCTTTGTAGCCCTCCCATTCCGCCCATTTTCCGGCACAGATCTTTGCATCCACACCTGCATCTTTCCCCTCCCTCCCTGCAGCCCTCTCCTCATTCATTCCTTTCACAATCTCTGCATCCTTCCCATTCTCTCCCTGCATCTGTCCCATTTCCCCGCACCACTCCCCCCCCACCCCCCCCAACCCCACCTCCGCAGTCCCCACATCTCCCGGAGCTCCCCACTCCCCCAGGCTCCCCTCCACCCGGTGCCAGCCCCCGCAGGATTCGGCCCCAGTGGCTCTGCTGCCTTTGCCTCCTTTTCTGCCCAACGCAAAGGGATCTGGCAGGGATCAGGGGGTGCTGGCACCCACTGCAGCCATGGGTGGGGGGAACACCCCCAAGCCCCCTGCTGCTCCCCTCCCCCCCTATTTTCTGTGTCCTTATCTGTGGCCTGCACCCCACAGGGGGCTCCCCGGGGTCACACATTCCTGCACTGAGTGCCTCAGGTCTCAGCCACAGCCCGTCTCCTGGCACCGGCCAAAGCAAAGCAGCTGGAGCTCAGCCCCATGAGCCACGTCCCGTTGTGCTGGCCCTGACCCCCCCAGAACAGCTCAGTCCTGCTTCACAGGCAGGTGTGATGGGGTCCCAGGGCTGCCAGGCTCACTGAGCCGGGAAAACAGCCCTTCCCTGGGATTGGGACCCCAAATGAGTCCTTTGCCTGGTGCCAGGACAGTGTCACTGAAGAGACGTGTTTGGATGTGAGGGCAAAGGACTAAGGGTGTTGACCCCTCCAGCACCCCCAGCTCTGTCACCCCCCTGGTACCCACCAAATCCCAAGAGGTTCCACCATCTCCCATGAGTCTCCATTGCCCCCCATGAGGTCCTGTAAGCCCCCATCACCCCCTCCTAGTCCCATTGGCACCTACCAACCCTTCCACTGGCTCCCACCAAGACCCATCAGACCTTACCAGCCCCTACTGGTCCCATTGCCCCCATGAGCCCCATGAGCCCCACAGGCCCCGGGGACATCCACCCCCCAGAGCTGGAGCCACCTCAACCCAGCTTGGTGCTGGGAGTTAACCACCATGGTGTCGAGCCCCAAAGGGCCACAGGGGTTCTGGGGTGTGGGGGGGCGTGGGGGTGGTGGTGAAGCTGGGGAGCTCCAGAAGCTTCTGGCTGGTGGGTGACGCAGTGGGCACGGGGCCGCCCACGGGCTCCTCCACTGACTCATCACCCCCCCTCAGAGATGCTGGCCCAGTCCCAGCCCCCTCCCCATGGGTCTGTGCATCCCTGGGATGGTTTTACGGGAAAGAAATGCAGATGGGGGGGTGGAGGGAGGAAGGGGGGTTGGTGAGGCCTGGGAGCAGCTCCAAGAACCATCCATCATTCCCAAGCAGGCAAACCTCCCGCAGCGAGAGGCAGATGGACATTTTCTTGGCAGGTGGGGGCCCAGGAGTGGGGGCTGCCAGCCTCATCCCCCGTGCCGCCCACCCAACGCGGCTGCGTGAGGCCGCCCCCGGAAAGTTTCTCGTCCCTTCCCCAGGCCCTGCCGCAATTTCCATTAATAGCCAGCTGAGCCGCTGGCTAAAAATAACCCCCAGGGTGGCCTCCTCATAAGTGGCCAACAGCTGCACCCCCCCCAATCTCGTCAGCCCCACACGCCATGGCTGAGCGCCGCGTTCCCTTCACCTTCCTGCGCAGTCCCAGCTGGGATCCCTTCCGCGACTGGTACCATGGCAGCCGCCTCTTCGACCAGTCCTTCGGGATGCCCCATATCCCTGAGGACTGGTACAAGTGGCCGAGTGGCAGCGCCTGGCCAGGATATTTCCGCCTGCTGCCCAGGGAGAGTGCTCTGGTCCCCAGTCCTGGGTCTCCCTACGGGCAGGCGCTGACTCGCCAGCTCAGCAGTGGCATCTCCGAGATCCGCCAGACCGCCGACAGCTGGAAGGTCACCTTGGATGTCAACCACTTTGCACCCGAGGAGCTGGTGGTCAAGACCAAGGATAATATCGTGGAGATAACCGGTGGGTGCTGGGGATGGGGGTCCATGGGATCTGGCCTCTGGTTGCTGGGCCTGGACAGCTGATTGGGATTTGCTGAGGGGGGGGAAAAGGGGGTGGGAAAACAAAGTGGAGTGGAGTGAGTGATGAGAAGGAAGAGCAAGAGAAGGAGAGGAGGGGAGCTGAGAGGAGAACCAAGGCAAAAGGGACAGCCCAGCATTACAAGCTCAGTCTTGGGGTGTGTTCAGGCTGCAGGCGTTGCACAGGCTGCAGAGACCCCCCCCAGCCCCATATATTGACCCCTCACTGCTGTCCCAGCCAGGACATGGGACATGGAGGAGCCACAGAGGGATCTGCAGGTGATGGGTGGGTGTCATGAGCCCCACAGCCCCCTGTGCTCCCCTGCAGTGCCCTGGAGCCAGGGACTCTGCCAGGGACACTGTGATGAAGCCCAGGCCCCCGTGGCCTGCAGCCAGCTGAGTGCTCAGTGCCCAGAGAAGAGGGCTCTACAGGGGGTAGGGGCAGTTCCCCAGACAGCAGCATTCGGGGGTGCAGCCCCACGGGGGCCAAAACAAAGGAGGTGAGACCAGACAGCAGTGGCTGGGTCCCCTTGGCCACCACTGGCTCCTGGCATCACACTTTGTTCCTCTGGAATTTCAAGGATGCTCTGAGGGGGGTCCTGCTGCCCCTTTCCCCCCCAGCCCCCAGTTGCTCCAGGCTGATATTAAGGCAAAGAAAACCAGGATTAGCCCCTCCTGGGAGGTGAGCACAGAGTCTTCCTGTCAGGGTGCACCTTGGGCATAGAGATCTTCCCAACTCGCCGCCCACCCAGTTGGACCCTTCCAGCCATCCCGATTTTTCTCTTCCTTCCAGGCAAACACGAGGAGAAGCAGGATGAGCACGGCTTCATCTCCAGGTGCTTCACCAGGAAATACACGTAAGTACCAGGGTTGAGGGTAGAGGGGATCCTGGCAGCCCCTCCCATGTCTTTAGGGACCTCTGCACACCCACCTATCTGCACCAGTGCTCACTGGCCAAACTGGGTATGCTGCTCACTCAGACTAGGAGTCAGGGGTGGTGGCAATTTTGGGCCATCACCAGTCACAGCATTGATCCAAAGTGGGTGGGGGGTGTGGCAGTTGGTGGATGAGGTGGTGGGTGCTGCAACCCTGACTCCCCCCCTCCCCCCCTACAGCCTCCCTGCCGGTGTCGAAGCCACGGCTGTGAAGTCTTCACTGTCCCCTGATGGAATGCTGACCGTAGAGGCCCCGCTGCCCAAGCCAGCCATCCAGTCTGCTGAAATCACCATCCCTGTCACTGTTGAGAGCCAAGCCAAGGAGCCAGCCAAGAAGTAGGTGGCAGGAAGAGGAGGAGGACGAGAACAAGAAGCTGCCCCCACAGCCCCCAGCATGAGATACATCCTCACCCCAGCCCCCGCTTGCAATCCCCTTTTTATTGTCTATTTTGTACTCTCCCCATCACCGAGTGCCTTGAATAAATGTGAAGGAACCGACGACTCGGGTGGAACCAACAGTGTTGTGTCCCCCTGCCCCGTGTCCATCCCTCGGGACCCCTGGCAGCACCATGGCTGTGCTGTGCTGGGTGGGCACCACCATGGGCACCAGCTCCCTGCTCCAGGGGGACTGGATCAGAGCACCTGGAGGGGGCTGCCTGGGGCCAGTGTGGCCAGTGGGAGGGCCACCCAAAGAGCCTGGGGGCCTCACCCTGGGGCTCTGTATCTTGGGGTTCCACATCCCAGGTTTTCACAGCCTGGGCTCAGCATCTTGGGCTCAGCATCCCAGGTCTTCACATTCCCAGTCTCCCTGTCCTGGATATCCCACATTCCAGGTCTCCTGCATCTCAGCTCTCCAAATCCCAGCCTCCAGCATCCCATGTCCTTACATCTTGGGGCTCCAAAATCTCTGGTCTCCACATGCTAGATCTTCAACACCTCAGGCTCAGCAGCCCTATTTTCCATATCCCAGGTCTCTGACATCCCATGTTTCCAGATTTTTGGGTTTCAACATCCCATGTCTCCTACATCTTGGGTCTTAAGATCACAGGTCTTCCAGATCCTTTGTGTCTTGATATCCTGGGTCCCTGACATCCCTGGTCTCCAAAATTCTGGGTATCCCATACCCCATGTCTCAGGAGCCTGGATCTCACTATCACAGGTCTGCAAAACTCTGGGTCTCAACATCCCAGAGCTAAACATTTTGGGTCTCAACATCCTGGTGTCACTATCCTGGGTGTCTAGAACCCTGAAAAACAAGCGCACGCCACAATCCCTGGGGTCACAGGAGAGCCTGAGGGCAAACAGGGGCTTCCCGGGAAGAAACTCTGGCCAGGAAAACCTCCTGTCCCTGGAAGCCTGCCCCCCCCATCCTGACTCTGCCCCCCTGTTGTGCCCCCTTCCCTTCACCCCACCCACAACCAATGGGTTGGGTAGGCTGGGGGGGGGGTGGGTGTTTTAATCTCTGGGGCTGCAGCTGGGGGGGCTGGATGTGGTGTGGAGGGGTCATGTCCCCAATGCCGTTTGGCCCCAGCTGGCCCCGTGCGCCCCCCCCCACCAGAGCAGCCCTACATGGTGCTGCCAGGCTCGTGGCTGCTGCGCTCCCGCTCCGACAAATCCCCCTAATCCCCCCTGAGTCAGCCCGGAGGCAGACGGTGATCCGGGAGGAATCCCTCGGCTGCCAGGCCCCTCTCCCAGCCCAGGGGGGGTTGCTCTTTGTGCCCCCCCCGAGCACCCTCGCTCTGAGCCCCAACCCCCCTTGCTCCAGGTGTGGTGAGTTGGCAGGTCTCAGACATGATGCCCGGTGGGGCTCCTGCTGCCAGGGCTCCCCATGTGCTCGGGGACCCTCTCCCCATGTGGTTTCGGGGAGGGGTGGCCACGGCAACCAGCACGATGGAGACGGCTGCCATAGAAAGCGGCAGCCACTGATGGCCCAGCCTGAGGGGGCGGGGGGAGGGATGAACACCAGTACCTCCCCCACCCAGCCCGGCCTTGCAGCACCCGACAGGGAGGTGGTGAGAGGAGTTTGGCAGGTGTGATGAGTTTGGCAGGTCTCACACCTCCTGGGAGGGCACCCACCAGTCAGAGGGATGTCCACGCAGAGGAAGGGACAAGGGCTGGGGGTGCCAGGCGGGGACTGTCCCCCCATCCCCTATGCACAGGTAGACCTCAGTTTAGTAAAATCCAGCCCAGTAAGGGGTGAGGAAGCCACTGGCCCTTGGCTCATTGCTCTGTCTGGTGCATCTCTAGGGGACAGTGGCATCGCCAATGCCCACCCACCCACAAGGGCACTGACAACACCCCAGGCACTGGGTGCTGTCCCAGCCTGGGGATCCATTTCCCTGTACAAATCAGGAAACTGAGGCCCTGCCAGTGAGGGGAGGGGGTCAGCATGGGGGAGATGTGGGGCTAATCCAGGCTCGGGAGGGTACTGGGCCAAGCTCAGCTGGGCAGGATCAGGTCCTGCATCCACAACTCTCCCCAGGCAGCCCAGTGGCCATCAGCCACATTTGTAGGTAAGAAGCCCCCAGAGGGGCATCCACAGCCCCCTCGCCTGTGGCTATGCCAGAGGGGGTGGGCTCAGGTGCAACGCAGGGCAGAGCCCTGCACCCCCCAGGGTCCCTGGGAGGGCACATGAGTCCAGGCACAGCCTCGGTTTATGGTTTCCAAGGGAGGGGAATATTTTTATAGCGTGAGTCACCATGTGCGGCTTTGAGTGGAAAAACCATTGGGAAGGGAGGGAGGGAGGGTGGGGGGCAGGCAGGGAGGCACCCACCCACCCATTCAGCCTGCTCTGCTCCCATGGCAGCACCCTGGCTGCAGCTCCAGGACTGCCCAGCCCAGGAGGGTGCTCCCCTCTGTCCTGGGTGAGCGAAGAACCCGCTGGGATGGGGAGCTCGGCCCCTCAGCTGCTCTGTGAGCCACAAAAGCGGTGGGGGGACCAGTCAAGAACCTGCTGTGATGGGGAACTTGGCCCCTCAGCTGCTCTGTGAGCCCCTAAAGCATCAGGGGGACCCTCCCCCCCCAGAAACTCGACACAGGCGATAAGGCTTAAGCAGCGCTGACGTCAGATCTGTAAGTTTATTTGCTCAATGTACGACGGCTACATAATGACTCACATTCATGATATTCCATCACTGAGGAAAAAACTGCTAAGAATGGTCCGTGTGTGAAATAATTCCTTACAGAAACACGGAGTTGGAAAAATAATCACTGATTAGACCTTAAAAAGAGTTCACTGCATAACATGACAAAAAGCACAAACAAAGGCTCATTCAAAGAACACAGTCATTGTTCTCCTACACTGTAATAGTTATAATTTCACCATGACGAACACCAGACATTAAGATTAAGCTAACACTGGTGTTTTCTTTTGCTTATTTTTTTTAAGATTTTTTTAAAGTTTTTTTTAACCTTTTTAAAAACAAAATCATATATAATTGCATGTCACTATAGCAACATCCAGAACAGATCAGTTTGTTACGATCACTATTTGGTAGAGCAAACTTTACCCCCGAAAAAAACCCCAACCCAAAACAAAACCAACCAAAAAAAAAACAAAAACAAAACCCAAAACCGAAAATCAACCCAAAAAATAAATTAAAAAAAACCCAACCAAACTTTAAAAAAATTTTTGAAGACTATTTTGTCATAGGAATACATAACATCTACAGGATAAGTTAATAAATTTCAAGCTACTGTATAGAAATACGACACTAGCATGCACAATATTGTATCAATAGAGTAATGGAGCAGTAATCATTTCACTGGAGAGACAGTATCATAGGCAAGTGCATCTCTTAAAAAATGAAAGAAACCATTCAAGCTGCTTAAAAATCAAGCCCCTGACCCCCCTCCCTCCCCCCCACTCCGGTTTTAGCCCTCTTGTGCCATCTCTCCTGCAGAAGTTTCCTAAAGCAGCCAGAGCAAAAGCTGAAAGGAAAATAAAAAAAAAAAGAGAAGAAAAAAAAAGAGAAAACAACAACAAAAAAGAGAGGTTTTGTAATTCCAGTAAATCACTTCCAAATTAGACAGCTGGGACAATGCTCACGGGATGCGAGGGGTGGGCAGCAGCCTAAAGCCATCACCCGGGGGTGCTGCACCCCAGGCCCTGGTGGGTGCCACCCACTCTCATGCCAGGGCCTCTCTCCCCACTCACCAGGCTCTGCCCGGCCGCAGGCAGCCACCTCTCCCCGTGCCATGCGGCCGTGCCGTGTGTGCAGCACCACGCCGGGCTTGTCTGTGGCCTGACTGCAGAGGGATGATGAATAGCCTGCTTCTAAGAACAAAACCCAACCCGCCACCCCAAAATTACCAAACAAAGGCCCCTCTCCCCGGGCAGTTTTCCCTTGGTGTGCAGCTCTGTGAGCTGGAGAACAGCAGTGAACTTCCAACGACGAGGTGAGAAGAAAAAACTCAAAAGAAGTGTACTTCAGATGGGGAAATAGTCCCTGCTAAGAACTCAGATGCCCCGGCTCCCACCCCCAACCTGGTCAGCCAGACTCGGGAAAGATTTTGCTAAGAAGAGAACTAAGTTCCTGGGCTCCCGCTGGCTGATAGAAATGCCTGTGATTGTAGCTCTTCCCTCGAGGATTTCTCTACCCAATTAGTTCCTAAGCGCCTGAAGTTCACTCATTGCACCACAAGCTTCCCCAGTTGAAAGGAAAAGGCACCCGGCTTCCCTGGTGACAAACAAGGGAGCCTGGGCACCACTCATGGTACAATGGGTGAAAGTCAGGACGAGCGACCTGGCAGCGCAGTCCCTGAGGAAGCAGCTGTGGCACCTTGAACCAGGATGGGCTTTGGAAATACCAAACACAGTACATAACATACAGACCTGAATGCTCTTTTTTTTTTCCTTTGATTTTTTTTGGTGTTTTTTTTTCTTTTTTTTTTTTTTTTAATTATTCTTCTCTTTTACTTAAGTGGCATTTTAAGTTTAAACACTGCCCCCTTGTCTAATTAAGTTCTTAAACCTTTTTGCTGTGGACTTAAAATAGTTAGAAACAGCCGCTAGCCAAGCACCTGTTAAGCTGTTGACCAAAAAACTAGAGCAGCTCTTGATGTTCCTGGGGCGGGCGGGCGATCCTCTTGCCTTGGATGACATGGAATAACTACAGCCAGTCCACAGGCCAGGACTGCTGGGGAAGGCAAGCCAAAAAAAAAAAAATAAAAAATAATAGCAACAGGAAAAAAAACAGCCCAAGAAAACAACAATCAAAGGCTTGATGTCATATGGCTGTAATGTAGAAATACTGTAAACTGCAATTTAGTGTTAATACTGTCAGCTACCCTAAGAAATACTTTCGCAGGAACAACACCCAAACGATCGGATGGCCTAAATCCCGGGGCTTTGCCAGCCCTGAATTCTTTAGTTTTAAGTTTTCTTTTAATTCCTTCTCAATTTGGGGATTGGAGGCTACGCCCCGGCGGGCAGAGTGCCGCAGACAGACGCCCCACGCTGTGGTACGGACACACGGCACTTGGACTGGAGAAACAAACGCACGAAGCCTTTACTGGAACCACAGAACTCTTTTTTTTGTTGGTTTTTTCTTCCCCTTTTTTTTTCCCTTTTTTTTAATTTTCTTTTTTGTTGTTGTTGCGTTGCTTCCCTTAGACACGAGGGCCATTCCATCCACGCGAATTCATCTTAAAACCCTTTTTATTTCTAGCGATAAAGTTAAATTAAAGACAGCTCCACTTGGTATTAATAATCTACAGAACAGTCCATATGCCAGTGAGGCTGCTATTCCATACCAGCACAGCCAGCCTGACTTCCACTAGTGGTGTTTTGGCAAAAATGTCAACGAGGCAATCAAAGACAGGTTGTGGGGGGGCCTTCCCGGGGAAGGTGTCCCCTCCCCGTCCCTCCCCCACCCCTGACCCTCCCCCCCCCACTCGTGGGAAAAAAATAAAGACTGCAGTAGTTAGCATCAGCGTGCGGCTGCCAGTCCATCGAGGGGGGTCTAGTTGTTGCCTTCTCCGCCGTCGTCGTCTTGCTGATCGCTCGTCCAGAGCGTTAGGTTGTCACGGAGGAGCTGCATGATGAGCGTTGAGTCCTTGTAGGAGTCCTCGTTGAGGGTGTCCAGCTCGGCGATGGCGTCGTCGAAGGCGGTCTTGGCCAGGTGGCAGGCCTGCTCCGGAGCGTTCTGGATCTCGTAGTAGAAAACCGAGTAGTTAAGAGCCAGCCCGAGCCGGATGGGGTGGGTCGGCTGCATGTGCTCCTTGCTGATCTCGTGGGCTTCGCTATAGGCCTTCTCCGAAGACTCCACCACAGTCGCCCTCTTCTCCCCGGTGGCCACTTCGGCCAGGTAGCGGTAATAGTCCCCTTTCATCTTCAGGTAGAAGACTTTGCTCTCGTACTGCGTCTCGCTGCAGTTCTTGATCAGGTAGTTGTCCAGCAGGCTCAGCACGTCCTGGCACACAGCTTCCAGCTCCTTCTCGATCTTCTCGCGGTAGGCCCGGACCATCTCTATCTTCTTCTCATTCCCATCGGCAGAGGTCTTCTGCTCGATGCTGCTGATCACTCGCCAGGAGGAGCGCCGTGCGCCCACCACGTTTTTGTAGGCGACGGACAACAGGTTCCTCTCCTCATTGGACAGAGGCTCGTTCAGCTCCGTCACCTGCAACAAGAGAGGGAGAGACAAAAGACACACGTGGGTTAAGCTCCAGTCACTTGACATGCCCGTCACATGCCGATCCCAGGTCTGGCAGGAGAAGGCAGCTGGCTCACTGAGTCCTGCTCTGTCATCCAGCATCTGCTCCCATTCCAGAGAGAGCCAGCTGGAAATCACGCCGTGGTCCGGTCCCCAGCAGAAGGGGTGGGTTTTATTTGAGGTATTCTCCAATTCTTGAAAGAGTGGCCTTTTCCAGAAAGAGAAAAAAAATCTTCTAGGAAAGAGATGAGACTTCTTTCATCTGCAGGATGAGAGCGATGGAGGCGAGAGGGACACTCAAAGCGAGAGGGTGGAGATGGTCTAGGGCTGTGAGCCAGCCCTAGGGATTGACACCACCACGACTACGGAGCGTCCAGCTTTTCTGATCCCCATAAGCACGGGGCGTGCTCTTCGGATGCCTGAAGAACACGTTAGCTGTTAAAATTACAGCTGCCTAAGGCACCTGCACCAAAAAGGACTTAAAAGCTCATGGGGTAAGAGCGTGTTCTTCCCACACGGGGTTTTCTTCACTGAGGGTGCCAATGCGCAGCACTGAGCCCACCAGCCTCGTGGGCTGTGCAGATGAGGGGTTAAGGAGCCAAACACCACCCCAGCTGGTTCACTTACTGGGAAACATCACACTTGATACTGAAATAGAATCATGGAATCATTTGGGTTGGAAGAGACCTTTTGGATCAGTGAGTCCAACTGTTCCCCAGCACTGCCAGGGCATCACTAACACGTGTCCCTCAGCACCACAGCTCAGAAACCTCTCCAGGGATCTCAGGGACTCCACCAATGCTCTGGGCAGCCTGGACAGGCCTGGACAGCCCTGGAGGGGAAGAACTCGTTCCTCAG
Source organism: Corythornis vintsioides (assembly GCA_025447755.1). Classification (NCBI taxonomy): domain Eukaryota; kingdom Metazoa; phylum Chordata; class Aves; order Coraciiformes; family Alcedinidae; genus Corythornis; species Corythornis vintsioides. Next base: position 10,764 of record JAOEGS010022907.1, read on the forward strand.
ATTCAACCTCAATCTCCCCTGGGGCAGCTTGAGGCCGGTTCCTCTTGTCCTGTCACTTGTTCCTTGGCATCATAGCCCAACACCCCTGGCTCCAACCTCCTGTCAGGAGCTGTTGAGAGTCATCTCATTATAGCTCTGACAACCCCATCGCTGGCTGAAGTCACCCAGGCAGCACTGCAAGGCACCCAGACAACTGCTACCTCCCAGGCAGCTCAGGAGTGGCTCAAACCCCTCCGACTCCAAACTGTGCCCTGTACAGGGGTCTCTGCGCCATTGGAGTGGGTACAGCAGCCCAGGATGTGGCAGGCCCACACAGCTGGGACAGTGCCAGCTGCCAAGTGGCACTTTGAGCCAGGCTATCGCTGCTGTTCCCTTCCCCAGGGCACACCACCCTGCCACATCCACACCCAGGTACAGCCCAGCAGAGTAGGAATACATGAGCCTCCTCTCAGCAGTACCTTCTCATGTGGATTAGGGAATGGTCTGGATGTGAAAGATTTCTGCAAATACCAAGACATTTTTACACGTCTTTATAAATACCTAGATAACCACATTTATGGTGGTGATCAGGAGGCCAAAGGATCATGTTGGAAGATGTAGGATGGTCCAGTGCAGCACCTCATTGGAGTGCCCTGGAATGACTCATACGTGTACCACATTGACCTGCTCATTCAAGCAACAGCCAACCCCGCCTGCAGCTCTCTGTGCAGCTTTCAGCCATGGTCTGGCTCATGTCCTCTCCCAAACACAAGCTAGAGCTAACCCATAGTTTCCCACAGCATTTGGAGTATTCTGGTCTCTGCTCCAGATCCCCTCTAATCCTGGCTCAAGGTGAAGACAGGAAGAAGAGCCTCCACTTCCACCTCCCTCTGTGGTGCAGACCTGTGCTGCTCCATGACCTGCTCCACAGCCCGGCAGAAACACCAGACAGCCCTTCCTCCAGAGCCAGGAGGGTCTTACTGTGCAGACCAGGCATGAGTGGTTTCTGGGCCAAGGGTTAAAGGTGGTTGAGGAACCAAGTAAATGGGTGTCACATTAAAGAGGGCAGAACCTCCTGGCACTCCTGGCAGTCACCACTGATAGAGGACAAGGTGCACGGGCAGCAGGCCAAGGCAGCTCCCAGCTTTCACACCCCGAGGTAAGCAGGGTTTGTGATGCTCAGGCCATCCAGCCTCCTCCCACCTCTCCCAGCCAGGTCAGTGTTGACTGCTTACCCCAGGGCTCTGTCTCTGTAGGGACACAAACAAATGTAAATTAAAGATCCTGTGCTGCTAAAGCCATCCCTGAAAGATACTGGAGCTCAACAAAGGTGTCCTCCTGCCCGAGGGCTTAGGGGTTGTCTGTTCTTGGAGATACTCAAAAACCTGATCAGGTTACTCAGGGTCTTTTCCCATCTGAGCTGCCCTGCAATTTTTATCAGGGTTGTTGTAACAGGACATGGCATGATGGTTTTAAACTAAAAGAGGGAGATTTAGGCCAGAGAGAAGGAAGAAAATTTTGACACTGAGGGTGGTGAGAGCCTGACCCAGGCTGCCCAGAGAGGTGGTTGCTGCCCCATCCCCGGCACCAGCCCAGGTGAGGTTGGCCAGGGCTCTGAGCACCCTGCCCTAGTTGCAGATGTCCCTGCTCCCTGCAGCGGGACTGGACTAGATGGCCTTTAAATATCTCCTTCCCACCCAAACTAGTCTGACATTGTATGAAATAGGACTAGAAACATCCAGAAATCCTGGCTCGACTTACTCTTCTACCTTCCATCTGTAAATGGAGTGTCCAACATCCACCCTGGAGCCATACTAGCAGACACATCAACCCCAAGAGTTTTCTGTCCTGACCCTGGTTAGGAAGGTTGATCACCACAGGAGGTCTTGTTTTTAGTGAGACACCAGAGCAAAGATACCAGTTTTAAGTGTGGACCAAGCAGGTGGTTTTAAAGCTTCCCCACAGACAAGTCTGCAGATATTTATCACCACAGTAAAAAGCAGATTTACCTTCTCACCAGAAGAGTCTTGCTGGAGGACAGATTTATTAAAACTGCAGGGAGTTTCACAGGATTAGCTTTGCCATAAACATTTAAAATTCAAGGCTATTAAGGATTACAAATGAAAGTTGCCTGTCAAAATCCTTTCAACAGTCTCGCTGACAGATGGAAGGTACACCTGGGGGGAGAGCAGGTTCCTCCAGGGAACTTGTGGGGAACCTAAAGCAGAAAGAGAGCCTTGTTCAGCACCTCACTGCTCTCTAGCAGCACCTCCCAGCAAGGCAGAGCTGTGCAGAGAAATGGCCAAGGTGTAATGCAGCCAGAGACAGGGAAGGGAAGAGGCTGCAGCTCCAATATGTGTTTCAGTTTGAAACTGAGACAAGAGAGAAGGGAAAACCACCTGGCACCTGTAGTCCCAGCAGGGAGAAAATATGCCCAGGTCACTAGATACCAGGCAGCAAAGGTATGCTGAGCTGCCTTGATCAGGGAGTCCCTGGAAGGTGGAAATAACCCACATCCCAGGTGAAGCTGCCTTTGAGAAGAACTCCCGGTCTGCCCAGAACCTGCTGCCAGATCTCCATGCTCCAGCTGAGATGCTGCTGCCCACTCCCCTGTGTCCCCTGTCCCCCAGCACAGGATCACAGAGCCACCAGCACACTGCTTTTTTGTGTGTTCACTCCATACAGGTGAACAGAAACCATCCAGAAACACCACAGCACCCTGGCAAGGGGCCATGGGCCTATGCCTCCCTGCCAGCCCATGCTGCCCAGCCTCACGCCACAGCACCAAGAGGGTTCCACCAAGCCAGAGGCTGAACAGCTACTCTGCCAGATGTCAATTGCAATACCCTGCACCAGGCACATTAAACCCTTTCAGAGAATTTTTGCTACTGTTTATTTCCATTATCCAGGTTAATATGACCAAAACCCTCCCCTTTCCTAATTCACACCTTAGAAGGGTCTCATCTCCCTTAAGAAGGGCAATACCCTCATATACAGACCAACTCTAAGTCACTTAATGCCTGGTTCCCAGCACTGTGACATGTAGTTAAAGACTTCAAATATCCAAAGCAAAACCTCTGTCCAGTGTGAGAAGAGCTTGGCAAGAGCACAAAGCCACTGACCTCTGGCTGCAGGTCGACCTGCTCTGTGGGAAGCTCAGTCACTTTGGAGTTTTACTTTCCCAGGTGACAGCAAAGAAAAGCAGAACTTACAGGGTACATCTTAGCGACTCCAAGTCCTGTCTCACCCTCATGCCCCCACAGATCAGGGTGTGGGGGGCAGGAGGGGCACAGGGATTCAATGGAGTCAAGCCCTGCACGTGGCCGACATCCCAGCACCAGGAGCTACCCCACATGCTCACACAGCTGGAAACTGGGCAGGTGCAAGTCTTCTAGCAAATTCTGAAAAAAATCCAAAAAGATCACTTTCTCATCTTGGCAAGAGCTTCCCCTGTGCCTGGCCACAGCACGTGCCAGGAGCCAGCCCCCTAGCACACTGCAGCAGCCCTCTGCTTGTCAGAGGCTGGGGAGAAGACACCAGTCCAGGGAGCAGGGGTCTACATGGGGCTTGGTGTGGAGCAGTCACCACTGACAGGCTCTGGCTTGGAGGCACCTTCCAGCACCAGGCTCCAGGATGCTGCCAAGCTCCAGCCTCAGCAGTTCTGCAGCCTTTGAAGGTGCTGCATCTGCACCACTAAGACTCAAGTGCCCTAAAGCCACAGGGATAGTCCAACAGCTCCCTGGACAAAAACTTCTGGAAATTTAGGGTTTCTACTGCTTGAGATGCCATAGGGCTGAACAAATCAAAGCCTTCTGATCTGCAACACAGCTCTTCAGACAGAGGCAGCGTGATTTTGAAGGTTCTCCTCCTTCTCTGCTACAGCTGTGAGCTCTTAGAACTGCCCAACCCTGCCAGGCTCACACCGTACCCATGGATCACACTGCAGCCAGGGGAAGGTTCAGCCTCACAGAGAAGCCAGGGAGCATGAAAAACCTCACTGGTCATTGTTGTCAAGGCTCCTACTCTCCAAAACCCCAGAGGGCTGTCCTACTGAACCTTCTTTCCAGAAGCATCCTAACTAGCGGCATGTTTGAGAGCTAAGGGGAGTTTGCTCTTGGCCAGCAGCATGTTGGTTTGCCTACTGGGCTTACTCTGGAAGTCTCATACTCCACTTCTCACCCTGCAGCAGTAGATCTGCAGTAATCACTTCTGAGTGCATCATGAAATAATAATTTCTGAGGGCCCTTCAGTAGCTGCAATGGAGATCCATCACAGGATTGAGTTTTACCTGCTTATATAAATGGATTTTCACTTAGTTTTATAGCTAAGTGCCCAGTCATCTATGGCTCCTACCTGGCTTTGATGTCTTATCTTAAAGCAACAGCACCACAGGCCCTGAGATTCTTCCCTGGGGAATACCATCAGCACTTGGCAGTTTATTCCAGTTTATAAACCTCAACACTTTTGCTTTTCTGATTGCCTACAAGAGATCCCAAGTCCCTTGAAGACATTAGGTATCTACAGAGGAGCCAAGCTTTCCCAGAGAGAGAGAGAGAGAGAGAGAACCACAAGAACCTCTATCTATTTACTGAGAGGAGCTTTTGAACATCACCACAGCTCCTCTTCCAGCAGGATACACAACAGCCATCCCCTCCTTGGCACTTGTGTGCTATCTACAGCTTCTGCAGCATGTAATTAAGGACATTATCTCTCAACAGAAGCCCTGGCAATTGTCTTGTTTTCCTTCACGCACAGCTTGTTAGTCACACTGAGCTCTGGCCTGAAGGTCCCCTTTTCTGTTTCGTTTTTCAACAGGCAAATGTATTTCTGAAACAATGTTCTGGCCACAAGTCTCTCTGCTGAAATTCTTACTTGTTCTGAAACCACCGTTAAGGGCTGCAACCAGCAAGTGACCATGACAGGCTCAAGCATCTAAATGTCCTCACCACCTGCAGCCAAGCCACCTTCCCCCTCATATCCAGCCAGTGTCTCGTGGTGGGACCCCGTCACCCACATGCAATCAGCAGCTTACCTTTGGCAGCCCAAGTGCTGCGGTTTTGGAAGGGACACACCAGGGACACTGCCTGGTTCTTCTGTCCCCATCTCACTTCTGCAAAAATGGCTGCCCTCGAGCACATTCAGTTGTTACCATGGCTTGGTGGCTTCATTACAGTCATGACTAGATGTCACAACCTAGGCTAGAAGAGCTCTGGCGCGAGCTGTCCTGCCACACCATCGCAGCAGTTGGAAAGATGCTGCTCTTAAGCACTGACACAAAGTAGGCGTGTGTGAAGCTAGACCTAAATCTAAAATCTTGCCAGATTTCACTTGTTTGGGGATTTCCACCATCCCCCCCCTCCCCATACTCCAGTCTTCTCCCCTTATGTTATACTTCCAAAGTGCAAGTCACACCCTAGCTGACCTCCTCTGCTCAGTGACCAGGGGGATTTTTGGCTGCAGGTCAAGCCCTTCCTCTCATCTCAACGAGCCCAGAAGAGCAGGAGCAGGCTGCTGGCACCAGGTAGTTCCCCTGCTGTCCCCTCTGGCTGTTTCACTATGAACCATCACAGGCCAGTTCCAGTTTCAAAGCTGCTGGGGCGGGCTCTCCCCCACAGGACAGTAGCCAAAAGCACGTGGAGTGTTCTGCCCTTATGGCTCAGATTGCTCAGAGTGCATCAAGAATCAGTGTTTGCAAACTAAAGCTGTTTATTGCCTGGAGCATAATTGAGGCTACTCAGGAGTTCCAGACACCGAGCAGGATCTCTCCAGGCTGCCACCACTAACAGCAGCTTTCAGCCCACTCTGCAGCCTTTGATATTTAAGGCAACTTTGAACCACCTAAGACAGAGTCTTCAAATTGGAAAGGAGACATGAAAACCAATCCTCATTTATTTCATTAGCCTCTGGAGCTTAACAGCTACTTAAGCCAAAGTGAATTTCATCCCACTACACCCAGGTTGGATCAGTCGTGGGAGCCTACAGCTCTAACTCCAGTTTCAGTCACTTTCTGATGGATTTCAGATAGGTATAAAAAACAAGTTTCAACTACCAATGGGTCATTCCTGCATGTAAAAGGTCACAGAGCCAAGGAGAGAAAGCTGGTGACAACAGCAGAGCTCTGAGCTGTTCCTGTTGTGCATCTGGCAGCAGCATTTCACATCCCACCCTTATCTGCAGCGCCACAGTCCCAGCGACTGCTCTAACGGCTCAAGTTTTTCCTGCTGCAGAACTCCTGGGTGCCATCGATTTGCCTCACCAACTTCTCCTGCAGCTCTGGAGATAAGGCAAGGACAAGGAAACATCTGCCTGCCTTCTGTACGTGGCTTCCAAGCATGTCACTAGACCTTGCAGTCTGCCCTGGTTATTGAGTGGACGGAGGGTGAGCAAGACACATGACCGTAACCAGCTGAAAGGAACAGTCCCAGCTACAAAGAATCAGACTGGTTTGGGTGGGAAGGCCATCCAGTCCAATCCACCTGCAGGGAGCAGGGACATCTGCAACTAGGGCAGGGTGCTCAGAGCCCTGGCTAACCTCACCTGGTATGGTGCCAGGGATGAGGCAGTGACCACCTCTCTGGGCAGCCTGGGCCAGGCTCTTCCCACCCCCAGCATCAAAATTTCTTCCTTCTCTCTGGTCTAAATCTCCCTCTTCTAGTTTGAAACCACCTCCCCTTGTCCTGTCACAAGAGGCCCAGCTAAAAAGATTGTCCTCACCTTTCTGACAGGCCCCTTTAAGTACCTGCCAACAGAGGCATCATGTCAGCTCTCCAACAGCATTAGCATTGAACTACAAACCATTTCTGAAGGAGCACTGAACAGGATCATACTGGGAGCTGCTCCCATCACTAGGATCTGCTTTTGAAGTCCTCAAGAATTCTGCTGAAGTTCTTCTATCTTCCTCATAACACCCTGACTCTTGTTGCCCTCGCTGAAAGACAGGCTGTTACACAAGAGGGAAACTGGGTGAAGGACAATGGGTTTCACTGTCTTGCTGCCTCATACCTATTAAAAACCCTTGGGAAAAAAATAATCTCTATGGGTCTGGTGCCTTCCTGTCACCAGATGGAGAAAGCAAGTGGAACTGCATCAGTCCAGGCATTGAAGAGGACTGTCACTCAGGGCTTGTCACTTCTCTGGCAGATGGGGCACCAGCACCTTTGCCTCCTAACCACAAAGCAGCAGAAGGGCCATCAAGGTACTCCTTCCCCAGGACCCAGAAGGCAGCAGCTGCCCATGTTTGTGTTTCTTCAAGCAGCCCAAGATCCCCAGCCTGCTCCATCTCCCAACAGCCCAGGGAGCTCTCCTGCCATGGATTATCCAGCCTGTTCCTGCCCAGAGAGAAGATCAGTGCCACAGCCTGTCGCTGAGCTCAGATGTGCTCCTGGAGCATGCCAAAGGTTCTAGGAGCCAAGCAGACCCTTTTGAAAGAAGAATGACAATTCCGTGATTTCTATAGGCTCTTCTGGGCTGCACTGAACTTCCCCAGGGGCAAGCTGAACAGGTCTTCAAGAGTAACCCCAGCTTGCTTCTCAACAGCATTTTCTGTCCAATCATAGAGTGGTTTGGGTTGGAAGGAACCTTAAAGATCATCTAGCTCCAAATCCCTGCCAGAGGCTGGGAGACATCCCAGGCTGTTCACAGTCCCATCTAACCTGGTCTTGAACACATCTAAGTGCTGGGGCATCTTGAACCACCCTGGGCAACCTGTGCCAGTGTTTCACCATCCTCAGAGTGAAGAACTTCCTCCTAATTTCTACTGTAAATCTGCTCTCTTCCAGTTTGAGGCCATCATTTTTTGTCCTATAACTACAAGTCCCTCCCCAGCTTTCCTGTAGCCCCCTGCAGATACTGGAAGGCCACAATAAGGACTCCCCAGAGCCTTCTCTTCTCTGGGCTGAACAGCCCCAACTAGCTCAGCTTGTCCTTGTAGGAAAAGGGTTCCAAACCTTGGGTCACCTTTGTGGCCCTCCTCTGCACCCACTCCAACAAGTTCATGTCCCCCTTGTACTGGAGGCTCCAGCTGGGTGCAGTACTCCAGATGGGGTCTCAAGTTTAAAGACTTCTTTTTTTCCAAGCATTACTGTTCTTCAGAAAACTTATCTACTCACAGGTTTTCTAGCCCACGCAGCCATCCATAGGATGACCACTGATCATTTCTAGAGTCTCAAGACTTGGTCAACACAGAGGAAGACTAAATATCCCTCCCAACTCCCCTCCAATTTATGGCAAAATAAACCCAAGCTAGACAGGCTTGATGGACTCCAGCACCTAAGCAGGGACACACTAGATAAACTAACCAAGTTTAATGTGGGGAGAGTGTTCAGTGCCGCTGGGAGCATTAGCTGCTTAAAGACTTACCTCACAGCTTCCCAGAGTGCTAATCTGGCTCAGATCTTAGTGCGTTCCTGCTCACCCCCAGCCCCAGCAGTAAGTACCCTGCCACCACATCATCAAATCCTCCCTGCAGCTTCCAGTGCCAGGCCAACATGAGACACTTGTCCTTAATCAGGGGCTCAAAAAATGACAGTACTGTGCTGTAACCCATGATCTCTACTCAGCTGAGCCAAGCAGAGAGAGGGGACACCATGTGCAAGATCCCCCAGGAAAGGTCGGGAGCAAGTTCTGGCTTCTGTGCTCCCTGGTCTGATGGGCAGACCAGTTCATAACTGGGCTACACTTGGCTGCATCCTGCATGGCAGAGGCACTGCTGCCATGGCAGCGGGCAAGCTGCTGCTCTGGCAGGGTGAAATGGGAGAAGCTGCAACCATGCAAACAACTCGAGCACGTCAGCTTTTAACTGCTTCATGTCATCTCCCCGGAGACTTTGGGAAGGGCTGCTGGTCATACAGCAAGGCCAGGTTCTGGAAATAATAAAAAAAATAATAAAAGAAAAACACTGAGTTTTTTGCTCGAGGTCTTTTGGTTTGCAGAACCAGCAGGTTCCTTGCAGTCTCTGAAACATGTTTTACCAGATGAAGCAAGAGACTTCCCAAAAGACCCAGGTGGACTCCAGTATAGGTTTAATTTCCACACCAGGGAGTAAAGAAATTATTCCTCCAGATGTACTTCACCCTCCCACTGCTTCAGGGACTTCAGGCTTGATCTTACACACCTCTAACAAAGACAATTTTACTTAATTTCCTAAATGAACTTGCAGAACAGCAAGTCAAGTTTCTGCTCCGGCAGCTTTCTGGAGCACTGCAGCTCATTTTAAATTGCAAAGGGGGTCACTCTACTGTTCTAGATCTGACAGTGAATTTAACTACCTCTTCCTGGCTCCAGCTCTCTTTGGAAGCCCAAGGGACTACCAGCACCTATTTCATCTCAGTTCATCACAGGTGACACAGCCCCTCAGGCACCGAATCTTGACACCACCAAACCAAGAAGCCGAGCTCCCAACTTTGAAGTAATGAAATATTCATCCCACGTAACAAAGCCCAACAGCATCAACGGGCAAAGCTCCAGCACCTGCCTCGGCTGGGTGTAAATCAAAGGCTGTTAATCTGCCCCGAGTTCTCACTGAGCGACGAATGCCGTGCACTGGCCTTTCACAGATCTCCTACCACAGTTCCCGAGGTGTCTCTAGCTTATCCACCTGCTAGGAATAAACCTCAGGCCACAGAGCACCACAACTATCCAAACCCCACATCCATCAGCGGCCTCATTAACACTGGGGCTGAGGCTTCTCACCCTAAGAGCCTCACTGGAACCATCTCAGAGAGGAATCAGAAGCAGCGGGACATGCCAAGTGGCTTTGCCCGGTACATAAGCAGAGACACATCCCAAGCAAGGCAACACATCCAGTAAGAGCAGAAGGAATTTGCAAACAATTAAGGAATGGTTTGTACTTTGAGTCCCCAAAGACTCGCAGCTGCCTCAAACACCCAGAGACTGACTCAATTCTGACATCTCCTTTATAGAAGGAAAACATTAAATACTCTAATCCCTAATCCAGGGATCACTTCAAGGGAATCTCATGCCATCATCAGTGACATGTTCTCCAGTTACTTCACTACTGTGATTAACTAATGCACTGCCCTTGGTCAATAGATCACTAGTTTGGGGCCAAAAAATCAGATTTGTTTAATATCCGATTGAGCCTGTGCTGGGTCACTCCCGGGATGCGACTAAATCTGGGTTAGAACAGAAAAACCTGAGATTTGTATTTGAAAAGGCAGACAAAGGCTTTTGTTTCAGCAGCTACATGAAGGCTTTGCTTCCTAGAGCCAGCCTCAGCAGGACTCCCTGCAGCCTCAGGATTGCTGCCTCATCATTCCAGCTCCATTTTCCAGAATTTACCATTTCTGAGCCTTTCCAGACCCCACCTGGCAACTGTGCTGCAATCAGGATAAGACCAGAAGATCAAGCCCTGCACTCCACCAGCCCCAGCAGCTCCCAGAGCCAAGGGCTCTGGCCCACCAGAAGGGCTGGAGAGAGAAGCTGGACAAAGCCACCTTGAGGTAGGCTCCCTACCCAGAGCCATGGGTAGAAAGCCAACCTCTTGACAGCTGAACTCTGAAAAGACAAGTCGGACCTCTTACTTCAAAAAAATTAATGTAAAGAGCAGAGTGAAAGTCCTTTTGTCACCATTTTCCTCCATTTCAGAATGGAAGAAAGGACTTTGCTCATTAGATCAAGCAGCCAGGGGAAGGAACGAGAGAAAGCTGGCTGTGATGTGCCTGGCTGAGAAGATGACACCATCAAGTTCCACAAACCCCACAGCCAGCTGGTGGTGGGTCCACATCCTTCCCCTTTGCTGTGCGCACCGGAGTGAGTGCAGACGTGTGGAATCCCCAGGATACATTATCCTGGAGCACAGCCAAGCTCCCTCCTGTGCCTCACGGGGTCCTCCACCGGTGCACTCACCAGTGTGTTCAGACAGCACCCTGCAAGCCATGGGCTGGGGTGCTCTTCATGGAGGAAGAAGAGGTCTCCCATCTGCAGACTGGGAGCTGCCCAAGCTGAGTCTGGCAGCCAGTGGCCACAGCAGAGCATTTTATCTCACCAGTGTGAAACCAGTCACCACTACTGATCTGAACAGCACCCTGAAGTCAAATCGAAGGTTTCAGAGGTTAAAAGACCAAACCATCATATCTTCAGCTGTACAAACTGTGTGACAAACTCACAGCTGCTTCCCCTTCATGATATACAGGCTTTCAAGTTACTGCTTCCCAGCAGTGACCATCTCCTACAGAACCAAATCCAGTAAATACCTGTTCCTGTCTTCATGCAATTTTCACTTTCCAGACACCAAGCTGCTATTTGTCTGCAGTCACCTGAATCTAATACAAGGGAGGGAGACTTCAGCCAAGGACAAGTTGGGTTAGGTACCTTTCCAGTAAGAAACAGAGGCTGGTTAAGGTCTTCCAGAAAGAATTAATGAAAGCCTGGCAGGCAAAGGAAAGAAGGTCTGAGCTGGCTTCAAACCAGTCAGCACAGAAACACCACCAGCAGCATGAGCTTTGGAAAAAGCCATCCTGAGCTGCAGAGCACTGAAGTGGAGAACACCTGGAAGCATCAAGGGTCCATCAGTCATCCAGTGACCACCAGAGCCCTGCATCACAGCTTTGCCATGGTGAAGCAGAAGAAGATGCCAGCATCCTATCAAGCCTGCCAATGGGGCGATGCCAAGCAAGTCCTGTGTCACAGGGTTGTGCAGTTATTCCAGTTCACATCTTGCTGTCATGAGGGAGACAGAATTGGGCAAGAAAGCAGAAGGCGCAGCCAGATCTGCAGATCCTAAACACCCCAGACACAGAGCCTGCTGAGGAAAGGCTCCCTCAGGGCAGCCTGCAGGGATGTTCCAACCCTTCTGAAGAGCCTGGTGTCTGGCTGGGACATTGAGCAGCCAGCTCTTATCTGAACCAGTCTGACCATCCTTTTTGCTCTTCCCTGCCAGACTAGCTCCCAAAGTGCTACTCACCTCTGCCAAGGGAGAGAAGTGACTCCCAACGAGTCCAGAAGTGCTCTGCATGGAGGGTGTGTCTGAGCTCAAAGCCACTTCCCAAGAAGCAGCAGGTTACTCAAGCAGCAGCAGCTGGACATATAAAACCTTGGATGCTTTATTTTTCCCAGATCTGTACCCTGCAGATTCATTTGCACGTGGTTTACTCAGCACGAAGCTGCTCAGAGGAGAAGTTGAAGAGTCCAGTTGTAGAGGCTGTGCATTTTTACCCTGCCAGATGTGTCACCATCCACAGAGGTTCCCCAATTCGTGAAGTCATGGCTCCTGCTCCCCTGTCCCAGTCCCTGCTCCACCAGCTGCACGCTGAGCCACATTTCCTCTCGTATCCTCAAGAGTCACAGCTGGTAGATCAGATCCTAACTACAGGTGTGCACCAATGCAAACAGCTACCAGGATAAGCACGTGTCACCTGTTCTGATGCCACACAGTGTAAAGATCCACATGCTCAACACCTTCATAGATTCATAGATATTAGGGGTTGGAAGGGACCTAGAAGATCATCTAGTCCAACCCCCCTGCCTGAGCCCTTCCCACAACAACCAGTCAGGCCAGCTGGCTTCTGCTCACTTGTGTTGTCCCAGAGCCTTTTCAGAAGCCACAGAAGCACAAGTTCTTCACAGATTTAAGACAGAAGGCTGTACTCAAGATTAGCTGGTTGCTCACCAGTATGATACCAGAGTGCCTCTGACCACATCACCTGACAAAGCCCCCACCATATGTATCTTGCCCTTACAGAATCCTTTCATCACCTGGACAGCATGAACCATGCCATGCCAGCTTTCAGCAGAGGCAGAAGAGCAGCTCACTGGTGCAGTTGGAGTCATCCATCTGTGTACCATCCTGTGCACATGGACATCTTTCTCCAGTCCAAACTGTGCTTCTTCCAAGCATGTGACACCCCAGTATGGAGTGGTGCAGGGAAATGTCAGTCTCTGAAAAATCCCTGTACTTATGATTGTGATGGGGCCTGGGGCCACCCACCAGCCTGGGAATAAAAGCCTGGTCCAGTCCAGGCTTCCCCACAGGCTACTGGGAACTATACAGTTGCTCTTACTCCACCTCCCTCACCTTAAGCTAAGCGAGACTGACATTTCCCATTCCTACCCAGAAAACCAAGCTGACCATGCTCCTGACTAGCTCAGATGCTGTTGGCTCACAGACAAGAATGAGAATAGCTTGAAATGAAGGGGTCCAGTAATACACAGTGAAGAAGAGGACTTTTTAGGATTCTGGGTAGGGATAGGACTAGAAGGAGTGGATCAAAACCAGAGGTGGGTAGATTCAGATCAGACATTAGGAAGAATTTCTTCACCATGAAGGTGGAGAGGCACTGGAACTGGTTGTCCAGATTGGTGGTGGAAGCCCCATCCCTGAAAGTTTTGAAGGCCAGGCTGGATGGGGCTCTGAGCACCATGACTAGTGGGAGGTGTCCCTGCCCATGGCAGGGGGGTTGGAACAAGATGATCTTTAAGGTCCCTTCCAACCCTGACAATTCTATGATTCTATACATAGTATGGAAAAAAAAAAAAAAAAGAGCTCCTGTGAGGCAGCCATCTTGAACCACAAGAAGCAACACATGAAAGAAGAGGGGGGAAAAAAAAAAAAAAAAAAAATTCAAGACAAGTCCCACAAACCTTTCTGCATTTCCAGGGGCAACAACCATCCAAAAGACCTACTGGCTAAGACCAAAACATCTAAGGGCTCTTGTAGAACCCTCGTCCAAGAGCTTTACAGTATCCATGCACACCAGGCACCTGCAGAGGATTCAACAGCTAGGTTCTCCATCCCAGTCTCAATATCCCTTTAGTTCAAAAAGAGCTATTTCTAAATAAAATCCACACTCAGCTGTTACACTTGGCCAACTGAGAAGAACTGAGTGTGGTCTCACAAGTTAGTGGCTTTTCTTAAAGCTCACAGATACTTACCAGGAGTTTTATGGGGGAATTTCTAAGAACTTGAACTACTGAAGACTCCCCAGTTAATAGGTTAATGTGTGCAGTGCCCACTGCACTCACCTAAAGGGTGTGTTGCTACCTGGCCATGGCACAGATGTGGAATTCAGCCCACTGCTACAAGGTCCTGAGGCCAACTGACATGGAGACAGCCCACGCCATGAACCATTACCAGGTTGGAAGCTCCTGACAGCAGCCACCCTGCCCTGATCCTGCAGGCCTCCAGAAGGAAGCCCTGCTCCCTGCTCATGAGTCATACCATCTCAGACCCACCACCATCACCTGGGGCTCAGCAGAGGGCAGGAGGACAATCTTCTGTGTGCAAGTGCAGGTCAGGAAGCACAAAGCCACACTGCCCCATCGTGCCCCAGCCCAGGAGGCCACGCAGCGTTCAAGATGCCTGAACAAGGGGTGGCAGCAAGAGCATCGATGCAGCCATCAGATGCCAACGAACTCTCTCCACCTCAGCACTGGAAATGGTTTCTCCAAAGCCTTGCCCAGCCGCCCTGGGAAGTGCTACTACAGCAGCTCGCGCTCCTTGCTCCCTTCCTCCCATCACAGATGGCCTGCCCAGCACTCCTCCTGGAGAAACCTCTCCCCCTCATCCTTTTGTCTTGTCTACACCATGAAGCAGAACGTAACTAATCATCCCTCCCCAGGGACTCTCCAGACAGGAGAGATTTGCACTATCCCCCCATCTTTCCTGTTATCTGCACTAACCTGGGCACCAGGCGTGGAGCAGGGCAGCCTGCCAGGCTGGTGAGCACAGCAGCACCCCACAGACACCGTGCCAGGGAAGGCCCAGGGCTCCTCATGCTTGCCCTCCTGCTCCACCCACAACAGCCCTTTGCTGCTCCAGGAGCCACTCATGACTAAAGCCTGGGCAACCACCCTCTGCTTCCCAGCCCCTCCTGTGCCCACCTCTCTGCATCCACCACATCCCCAGAGGCTGGGTCCCTAAAGTCACCCTTTTAGGGGACCTTCACGGGAGCTCAAGGACTCTGCCATATGGTCCCAATCCTACATGATATGTAGGTGAAATGGAATAAACCTCCCCCCACACTCTTTTTAGGCGACTTTTCATTTCCTGCAAAAAGCTACTGCAATCATCTTGCTTGTTGACTTGCGCATCCCCTCCACCCCAAAGGTCTGTGGGGACACACGTGCTTTGCTCCCCAGGCAGTGCTTGGCAGGGCTCCACCTCCAAAAAGCCTCCGGCACCGCCGCTGCTCCCCAGCTAATGGGTATCGATCCCCAGCCCCGGCACCAGGGAGGGTGATCTCCATGGAGCTGAACCACACAGAAGGGCAGGTGGCTGCCAGCACAGACACTGTAGGCAGCGGAACCCGCCAGCTGCCAATTGCTGGGGCTGCCTGGGCACAGGCACAGCAAGGTCACCACCTGCCCACTGACCAGCTGGCACAGCCACCATTGAGGATCCTTGCTCTCCACCTGACTGTACCCCCAGACAGCACCGAGGTGACAAGGGACATGACCAAGGTCACGCAGTCATACCCTGGGCCCAGCCCCGCACCCTTGCCAGGTGCAGTATCCCCTTTTTCTCCCTCCGATAGGCAAGGCGATTGGCTGCTGTGATTTACTAAGACCCCTGAGTAAACCTGTCACACTAGGGGGCTGAAAGAGCAGCCCTGCAACTGTATGTACCAATCAGGAGCACTCACAGCAAGGAAGGAGATAGAACTTATTAGATACATGTATGTAATTATTATTGGTAAGACTATTGTGATCCAGTGCATCTCAAGCCATGCTGAATGTACCAGCAGACAGCCAGATCCCCAGTGCACCATCTCCATTTCAAACCATGAAAACAGGCACCCCGATCAGGCAGGGCTGGGCACCACGCCCGGCTGCCACGGCACCACCAGAGAGCCGACCACCAAAAACGCAACAGCAAGAGGAAGCTGCTGGGAAACAAACCTCTTTTCTGCCCATGGTTACCAGGTCAGGCTCTGGAGGAAAGCCGGCCAGTGTTTCCCAGGGCAGCAAGCAGCCGGGAAGCTTTAGAGGGCAGGAGACAAAACGGCGACCACCACGGGAAGACTTCTGCATCACCTCAGCCAGACGCAGCCCGCATGCTCTCTGCTACCACCTGGGTGCATTGCAGCTTGGACCGTGGCATATGACATCACTAGGCGTTGCTACGGAAATGAGTGCGAGGTCATCAGCCTCCCGCACAACCGGAGATGCTGGGGGATGGGCAACATGCAGGATGGGGGGACAGAGATAACCGACTGTGACATGTCAGTCACCGCTGGACCGACCGGCTGCACCCGGAGTTTGGGCAGGGTCAGGCAGAGCCAAAGAACAAAGCTCTGCCTTTTGTTTGCTGTGGCGGGAGGTGTCGGCACTCCCGCTGGGAATCATTTCCTTACGGCCAAACGAGAGGGCGGCCGATAAGCAGCATTAGCCCAGGTTACTGTTTCACCAGGGCCGGGGAACGGCCGAGTGGAAACAACATCTCTATAACCTCTGACAACACCTCGGGTTTAACAGCGGGCCTGGGAGAGGGAAAGGCGCCCGGCAAGAGCTGCACGTCCCAGGCACGTCCCTGCCGGCTTTGTCACAGCGCCTGCATTATCCGTAGGAAATGAGCTGGAGGATCTGCTCACACAGCAGCCTCGGCTCTCCAGCACAGAGATGCCCTTATCAGAAAACTGTATAAAAACCCCTAGTGCAGCAGAGGAGTGGCGCCGGTGGCTTTAATATGAGAATATCCTCTCGTTCCGATTATCCGTATTCCATTTCTCCATAAGGCATCTCCTCCCTCCCCGCTCTGGGGCTGTGACAGTTTTGCCTGTTTGATAAATGCAAGGTTATTGACAAAATGGTGCAATATGGGCAAACAGAGCTGCACCCAGAGCAGACTGCGACATTCCCAGATCAGCATTCGCCTCCCATCAGCCGGGGAGGACACCCCAGCTCCTCGCAAAGGTTCAGACCTGACTAAGAAGACAAACAGAAAGCACAGTTTTCCCCTTTAAAGCACCCCCTCCCTCCCTCCACCCAGTCTAGCCTCTCTGCAATATGACAAATGCAGAATCTTCTGGAATGACTTGATCCTGCCTCCCACGATTGCTTTGTTTGCAAGATCAGATCAGAGATAGGGTTTTTTTTCCCTTCTTATATTGTCAAAATGTCAGTATTGAAGGGGAGCGTTCAGTGTCACAAATCAGATCAGCCTGCTATATGCAGAGTCTTTATTTTAAGAGCGTGAAATGAATACAACATGACTCAATTCATAAATCTCCAACCAAGTGCAGTAAAAATAAGAGCTTTGGCAGCGAAAGGGCTCCCGATCTTTGGGGTCACGAGCACACACCAGCCTTGCTGACCGTGCGCAGGAGGGGGATGCACGGGAGCCACGGGGGGGGATTTCAACAGTGGGGAGGGAGAGGTGTGCACACAAACCCCCTTCCCCCCCTCCCCCCCAACACACACACACACTGCAGGGTTCCCTGCAGCCTCGCCCCACAGGGCTTGGCAGCCCACCCCCCACCCAAGCTGGAGTGGCACCCCCCCGGGGAGCACTGCACCCCAGTGCTGGCTGCTGAGCCACCCCAAGCTGGAGCAGGGCGGTGGGGATGTGGCACAGCAGTAGATGAGCAAGGCAGGCAGGGGGGCCTGGTGTTGGAGAAGAGATGGAAGGATGGATGGTGAGGGCAGGGTGGGGGCTCCAGGGCAGGGCAGTGTGCGTGGGGCAGAGCTGGGAGCAGCAAGACAGGAAAAGGATGCGCGGGGGGCTCTAGGGCAGGAGAAGGGGATGCGTGGGGTTGAATGGGGCTCCAGAACAAGGGAGAGGATGCGTGGAGATCCAAGGGTAGAAGAAAGGGATTCATGGGGCTGGGGGGAGGGGGGGCTCCAGAACTGGACAAAGAATGCGTGAGGGTCTCTAGGCATGGGACAGGGGTCGGCAGAGAGCGGGGTGTCCCTGGGTGGGGAAAGGCGAAAAGAGCGGGACACAGAGTGGGAGGGGGTCCGCACAGAGAGCCAGGGAGGGGGCGGGAAGGGCGAGGGGCCGAGGCCCGCACACCCTCGCCGCGCGGCACCCCCTTCCACCCCCCCGCAACCTATCCCAGCCCGGCCCCTACCGAGCCCGCCGAGGGGGACATCACAGCGGAGGGCGAGAGGAGCGCGGCCTCGCCACCCCCCCAGGCCCGATGGGGTCGGGGGTGGGTGAGGTGGGCGTGGGGAAGGACGCCGGGCACGGCACGGGACTCACGTTCTTCATGGCGGCCGCCATGTCGTCGTATCGCTCGGCTTGTTCGGCCAGCCGGGCCTTCTGCACCAGCTGCTCGCGGTCCACCATCTTCGCGGGGCCGGGGGAAGGGCGAGGAGGCTGCGGGCTCCGGGAGGAGGAGGAAGAGGAGGATGAGGAGGAGGAAGGGCGGCTCTGGGAGTGGGGGGAGGAGGAGGAGGAGGAAGAAGGAGGAGGAGGAGGAGGAGGAGGAAGGAGGAGGAGGAGGAGAAGGAGGAGGAAGAGGAGGGCGGACGGCGGCTCCCGGCGCTGCTGCGGCTGAGGCGGCGGCAGCGGCTGCACCCGGTGCTGTGCGCGCGCCGTGGGCCACCACAACCCCCCTGCGCCCGCCCCACCCCGCCCCACCGCCCACTGCCCACCGCCCCCGCGCGGGGCACGACGGGAGATGGAGTCCCTAAGGGGGAGTCGGCGGGCACACGGTTCCCCAGCGAGGACTCCACCTCCCGTCATGCCACGCGCGTCCAGCTCCGCCCCTCACCCCCCCCCCCCGCCCCCCCCTCCCGCCCCCCCCCGCCCCCCCCCCCCGTCCCCCCCCCCCCCCCCCCCCCCCCCCCCCCCCCCCCCCCCCCC
>JAOEGS010022909.1:6291-23074 GCA_025447755.1 Corythornis vintsioides
CCTCAGGAGCCTGTTCCACTGATCCATCACCCTCAAGGGCAAGAATTTCTTCCTGAGATCCAGTCTAAATCTACTCTAATATAAACCTATTACCCCTCATCCTTTCACTCCAGGCCCTTGGAAAGAGCCCCTCTCCAGCCTTCCTGTAGCCCCTACAGGCACTTGAAAGTGGCTATAAGATTGCTCTGGAGCCTTCTCTTCTCCAGGCTGAACAACCCCAGCTCCTTCAGCCTGTCCCCAGAGCAGAGCTGTTTCAGCCTCTGATCATCTTTGTTGCCCTCCTCTGGCCCTGCTCCAGCAGCTCCATGTCTCTCCTGTGCTGAGGGCTCCAGAACTGGCTGCAATACTCCAGGGGAGGTCTCAGATGGCTGACACTTCCCCTGCCCCACCACAAGATGGCCACAGCTCCCTTGCCCCAAGATGGCTGCCACTCCCCTGCCCCCCGCAAGATGGCCACCGCCTCACCTGCCCCCCACTTCCACTGCCCCACACAAGATGGCCGCCCCTTCCCCTGCCCCACCAAGATGGCCGCCCCTGCCCCTGCCCCACCAAGATGGCCACCACTTCCACTGCCCCCCCCAAGATGGCTGCCACTCCCCTGCAATTAGGCCTAAGTCTTCCTGGAATCAAGAAAAAATGTCCAATTATTGTCACAGAAACTTATACTTTAGTTCTATGTGACTAACAGAGAAAAGTTTTTTTTCTCCTTCTCACTTGGAAAGCCAGAGAGAAAGAGAAAAGATTTTTCTAAAACATGGAACCCAAGCTATACTTTCTCCATATTTTCTGTATTAAAACTAAGTTTTTCTTATAAAGTTTCCCACGTATCATCACTGTGTTCACAATTCCAGTTTTTATCTGTCGCTGTAGCCTGCAGACATTTTGCAACCCTAATGTAGACACAGGCTGCTATTTTATTTTGTCTTCAAACTTCAGGCTTAGTATTTTAAAGAGGTGCCAAGTGGACAGGTCTATTTCTTTTTCTAACTCAACTTTATTTAACATATTATTGTTATTCTAATTGCCATTATTTTCTTGTAACTGTGTCGAGCTGTTTTCAGGCTATATTTCTATTTTAAGTACCCTACTATTTTCTTCATTGGAAAATAAACTGCAAAAACCACACGCATGCACACATGTAGCACAAGACAAATTATTCTCCTCACATTCTTCCAGTACTTCCAGAGAGTTTTGAGGACCAAGCACACCACCATTCATACCCTAGTCTTCACCTTGGAGATCAATATAAAATCTCTAACCAACCACTTGAATGCTTAAACTACTTGTAATCTAATTAATGCTTCTCCATTCCCTAAACACTAAAACAGAGGTAGGAGATTTGCATATTGCCAAAAACCTCCCAGCTTGCCAAGGAGCACCAACATTTGACCTGCAAGGAGAATCACTTCCATCTGGTGAATCCCTGTTACTACATCCCACACAGTGGCCTCCATGCAGGTCCTTGTCTGCCTAAATCCACAACCTTCTTCAGCTCTCTGAAGTCCTGCTTCAGATTTAGAGTTCAACTAAGACAGCTGTGATTCCAAGTCAAGTATATCCAGTCAAGTAAAATAATGCCTTCATTTTGTATGTTCCTAGAACAACCAAACAGCTGCCACTGAACAAAAGTTTTTCAGAAAATAAAAGACCTGGGAAATGTTTAGGAACTGTCTTTACCAACTGTACGAAGGCCAGACAACAAACATTTATGCACTTTCTACCACAAGCTACCAAAAGGACAAGAACCATCCTGAAACATCCCGAGTGTAGGCTACAGAAACACAGTCCATGCACTCTCTGCTCCTTTGGATCTGAACCTTCATAAAAGGAATCCAACTTCTGTCCTGAAAAACACAGACTATTGCAAACAGCTCTAAAATCTTGCTGGGAGAAGTGTAGTTTTGGGCAACTTACTACATTAATCTTATTATTGCTAAGAGGCTCTTTAGGCCCTGCCAATTAAAACCACACATAATTGGAGTTATTTTAGATTTGGCAGCATGACATTGGTCAGGACACAGGATTAAAGTGGCTTTAGTGCCACTGCTCCTGCTGATGTAAACAAAGGTCCAAGAAGGAAAGGACTGATTGTTATTTCTGCACAGCTCAACACTGCATTTCACATATTGCTGTGTCTGGCCCAAGTCAATACAAGAAAATAACTTTTGCCTTCCAGGAAAAGGCTGAAAAAGTATCAATATGTGAATCTCTAACTCTCAAAAGCATGGCCTTTGAATCCTCCTTATATCTCTAATTTTCCAGTAGACAAATGCTAAGAATTACACGGATGCAAATACACATAAAGAGGAACTTGAGAAACCTTCAGCCAAGTAAGGACCCTGAAAACCAGCCAAATGGGTAGAGGAAAGAACTTACAGATTCCACCCCTAATATCACACCTTTGAGTTGGAGGCAAGAACATGCCATAGGTTCCACCTTCCTCTTGTAACCCTTTTATCTCTTTCATATACACTTTTGCTGTATCTGAAAATAAGACCAATAGCTCGTGCAAAACATCAACATATTAAAACACTTTTATGCATTAATATATAACAATATGATCACCAAAAAAAGTTAACTACATTTTTTTTTTTCCTGAGTTTTTCTTAAGTCTAGTTCAAGTTCAATCCAGTACCAGTTCAAATGCCTTACTTTCAAATATTCTAAGCATAAATTGTAATATATATTAAGATTCCCTGCATGGTACAATACCTGTTGGTATAAACATGTGTAGCAACTAGGGAAAAAGGACTGCTACAGCCTCCCAGGACAGCAAAATGTAGCATGAAAGAACAAAATCTCAAACTAGAGCTCATCTGGGATCTTCACACCTTCTGTTCCAACTGTGGAGCTCATTTCTCTCTGACACATCTACTTCAACCACAATAAACCTTGGAAGTGCAATGCATTTTGCACAAATTGAGGATTCTAGATGATGGACACAGTAATTATTTCAATGGTAAGGGAAGTGCAAAGGTTTCTAGAACTTCAAAAGAAGAAGGGTCAATGTGTTCAGTAACACAATCACCCAAAAATAAAGAGCTAATATCTAAGGTGTAGTCGTTAACAGTTGGATTTCCTGAGCTGCTGGGTAAGTGAAAGAGAACATCAACATCTTGTAACTGGGAGGGGAAGCCAGCAGTCAAGGGTTAAAAGATGGACAAGAAAAGCTGCTGCTGGGACACTGAGTGTAAAGGAGTAGGAAGTAGCAAGAAAACGGTATTTCAGGCAGGCTGGGTAAGTAAAACATGCTAGAAATTACATGGAAAAAAGATTAAAAGACAGCATATCAGTATTATCTTGAACAGACTCCTCAATTTTCCACCTCAGACAGCATTTGCTGCTTTGAAGAACAGAAAGATCTGAGGTTAGCTCTTCACATGTCATCTACACATGTGGGAAACTACAAGGTTTCGTTTTCTTTAAACGTGGGGTTTGTTTCTAACTGGGGTATCATTTTTTCTCAATCACAGTTTTCTATGTGGTACTGCATTTCTTGATGATACCACTGTGCTCCAGCCAGCAATTTCAAGAGACATTGTTTAGGATATCGACTTAAAAAGCACAATGCCCCAAGTTAAATAAAAATATTTGTATTTTCTTCTAAAAATTCTATGCGACTATAGAGGACTTATAAAGAAACAGCACACTTAGTGCCTGGAATGGCAATTTCTTACACCAGGAGGATATTAACCTTTAATCCTTGAAATCATTAAAGAAATGTTTGTAGAAATATTTTTAGCCTCTTTATCTGGTCAAAGTACTGGAAGTTAAGTCGTGTCTGTACAAACCAATCATTTCACCAGCAGTTTTATATTTCTTTAAAGCCTCCTATAAAAAGCACCTGCTTAAAGTGAGTAATGGAGTTTTATATTCATTGCACTTAGGAACAGCGTATGTAACCTATTCCGTTTTCCTCCCATGTGGAATGTATTTCAGCTTATATTGCACAGCACATTACCAACGTGTATGGAGACTGACTGATCAGCAATTTGGACTGCAGGCAGCAAGCTGCATCAGTGCACTTCCCCCCCTCCTTTAAATACAGTATCCACTTGATTCACCAACAGAAATGAAAAGCATCCTTTCAAGATGCTGGTCTCACCTTCCCAGGGCACACACGAAGCCCATCCATGTGACACTGTGAGAGTGGCAGCTACAGTCTACAGCACACGGGCTGCACACCAAGAGCACTACACGTGCTGGCAGCACTAGCAACACAGAAGCTTAGGTTTAATCTTCCCTTACTAGTTTCAAGTAAGTTCCTGGTTTTCGTTTAAAAGACAACAGTTGATTTTTGATTTAAATTATTTTTGTACATACTTTTGCATAATTCACCAGAATCCTATAATTGCATTTATAAATTCATTGAAATATTTTATGTAAGCATATTTCTATGTGATATTATGCACCAACGTCAGCATCTGTCAACGTCCTTAGTCACCCCCTATGCACAGGGCCATATCTTCACCAAACCAGATGCTACCTTGAAGCAGACAGTCACTCTTTGCATCTTCTTCCTTCCACATATCTCTATGCTGATAAGTTTTAAACATGAAAAAGAAATTTGCCAGAACAACTGTAACTAAGCCTAGAATTACCCACCAGTGTTACTGCACATAGGCACTCGCTGAACTAAACAGGAAGAAGGGCTGTATTACTTCAGCTTGATTAGGACCTCATGGAACACTGCACAAGTTTTGAGGTCAAGGCAAGTTTACAGAGCCCAAGAGAAGTGGAAGGAACAGACAGATATTCTACAGTCACACAGTCAAAGTAGCAGTATCTGTGATTAGGGAAGTAAGTGTTTTCCACCCTACTGTAATTAGGGCAGCACTATGTTAAGCTTGTTTGTTCCAAATGTTAGCTCTGAACTATACTCAGTACAGATAAATCTACCCAATATTAAAATACCTGAGGAAGAGAGGACTTCAAAGTTGAAATGAAATCCTGGTAAGTCTTCACAGGATCTTACAATGACATCCCAAGGAGAATTCCAAAATTAAAAACACAGTACTGTTCCCCCCTATTAGAAAGCTCACCATGAACTCCCTTTTTACCACGTTCCTTTTGCCAATTAGATGTCCTAACCATAATTTCCAGCATGTATTGAATGTCCCTATAGGAATTATAGCTGGGCTTAGTTTATGAAAAGGAGGTCTATATGAATGCCAGTTGTATGCTTTTCAACACAAGGATGTAAACTTATTTAGCGACCCCTTTTTCTCTTTCATCTTATCTCTAGTTTCTGTGTAGATTTATAATGCTCATTGTTTCCAATTTTAACAAATCACCTAATGGCAGAAAGGAAAATATGTTAACCTTAGAATTATTTGCAGTTGTAGAAATCCCTTTTGTCTGGCTCATGCGATGCCTGCAATCTGTTTTAAACACAGATTGCCTGTCTTTTGTCTGACAGCCACCAAGCTGCACAAATTACTTTCTGCCTGTTCACCTGTTTGCAGCTGTGTCTGCAAGCCAAGGATTCTGTAGTTCCACTCGAGCAAGCACTCCAGGATTGATGACATGTGCTGCTGATAAACTGAGCAATTGGAAGAAATTACTGGCTAAATTCTTGCAAGACATCTGTGCACGAGCTGAGAAGGAGAAGCCTTCCACTGCGTGTGTGCAACCTGCGGCGGCGGCTGCTGTTTGAAGTCCTCTCCCCGACCTGCAACCACCACACCATCCTGGCCACCTCCTTCCTCCCACACCAGCACAGGGCTGCTCTGCTGCTCTCTCTGCAGGGGACAGCACACTTGAGGCTTCCCCTACACCACTGCAAGTAGTGAGTTGTTTGGCCGTTGTTTTGGCTTCTGGACAAGCGCTGGGCAGTTCTGGTAGCGGGCACACCTACTGTGCTGGGAGCAACACAACCTTGGCGTGGGGGCAGCAGCTCAGCTCTTCTTTCCACTTGAGGTGCTTCACGACCTCTTCAGCCAACCAGTGCCTGAAACTGCTGCTCTAAAATTCCATCGTTGAGAAATTGCAGTGCAGCTGCTGGTACTATTCAGGTGTCTGTGGGATATCTGCAGACATTAGTGTGTTTGAAGCTCAGGAAGCCCCAGACTGCTGTCTCAGGGTTAGTGTGTGCACGCACACGTGTGTGTGCATCTAATTCTTGTGGGGAGCTGTGTGTGATGGCCAGTCACTTCTAAGCTGGGCGTTACATTTACCAAAAGAAATTCCCAGGTCCTTTGGGACACATTCAGCAGTGATAGACTTCAATGTTGTTCCCATTTTCTTTGTTCTCACACATTTAGCATAAATGTTTGTCGAGTATCCGCTGTGACAGAGTAAGCTAAAGCAGAATCCTATACATCTTGAAATGCCTTAGTAGCCCAGAACACAAAATGCTAAAAACAGTATCAAAATTGCTTGATATGGTAATGACAAGGAGAAAAAAACAACAACAAACCAACAACCAACCACAAAAAAAAAAGGAACAACAAAACACAGAGAAACAGACACAGAAAAAAAACCTCCCACACAAAAGGAAAACTGTAATTGAAGGGAAAGTGTGTTAAGCTTAAAAAAAAAAGTGCTTAAGGGACTTGAGAAGCATGCAGTCAGCAGCAGGGAAACTGCCCACTTGCACATCTGCACATTAAAGCCTCCACCCCAAGCACTCCTTTTATGCATTTAAAAATGATTAAGTATGCAGTATTTAAGTACATGCAGTGAACCATCAAAACAAACCGTTTCACCTTGCTTGTGCTACTGCTTCCTACTAAAATTCAAGGTACTGACTCAAATCTCAAGGCTGCTATCTGTGCTTTTTGTTAGTTCTAGCAAGCAGTGCTCGCACCTGAGTGTCAGTATTTGAAGGGACATACTGCCTTCTGTAGCATCTTCACAAGCAGTGGGATACCAGGTATCTTCACTAACAGGTTTCAAAACATGTATTTGATGAAAAATTATCCCCACCTTTGAAAAATAAGGGAAACACCACTCTCAAGTGAAGTGGCTCTATCAACTGGGCTTTTGTATTTCAGGACCCATCCATGGGATTCAACCCAGAGCTGAGGAAAAAAGGATATGCGGTTGACGTACACACGTGACAATGCATACAGCAAATCAAGTCCTGATTAGGTGCAGCTAATAACTCTACATAACTAATAATAAAAGCTCCTGATAGTGTGCTGCAGCAGCTCTCTGAGTCAAGGGAGTGTGTTTTTATCTCTCCCCTCCAGCACCCTGCCAGCTCAGGCACTTTTAACGTCAGCTTTTATTTTAAAAGAGCTACGTCGTGAGAACATTCTCATGTACCACTTCATAACTCTGACACCAAGTATGTATAAAAAGATTAGCCTTTATTTGGTATAAAAATCAGTTGGCAGTTTTACATCTGTGCAATGCAACATAAATACCCCAGCTGGCATCTGAAGCACACACACATATGGAGTTCAAAACAGAAACTTCCTTATTTGCAGGGCTGCCAGGGTAATTGTGTGTACTCTGCATAGTGCAGCTATTTGTCAGGCCCCTGCAGGTGTGCCCTGCACATAAACACACAGCTGTAGCCCAGCCAGCCAAGTGTTCCATCAAACACATAAAGGGAGACCTCAGCAGCTGGATTAGTCATCCCTGCAACAGGTCCAGGGAGAACAATATGGGTTAGTATTTTTGGAAAAGCGTGGATGGTAAATTTATGATTATGCTGGCCGTACCAAATAGCTGCTGGATTGTGTCATTTTTATGCAATGTCTCCTTATTAAAGTTTTTTTTTGTTAGAATGGTTGGAGCAGACTGAATATTTTTGAGTTTTTAATATAAACAATAAGGTAGTTTATGCATAAAATAGTTTATTAAGTGCAAAACGTTAAAAGGTTTTCATGGTAGTGGTTAGTTTTTGACAGATGTTATAATTATTTGCATTGGCTTTAACAGACAAATCACTGGAATCAATTATAGTGAGTATATCATAAAGTTTCTTACTAGTTATATATTGGACTTTGTCACATTTGTTGTGACTACATTGCATTTTTCTCAATGCTTTTTGCTCCAACTCCTTAGATCACAGGTGAATTCCTGACCACGCTTGATAAAACAAAGTGCAAAATAAACACTTGACTAATTAACTTGCTTATTTAAAGTATGTTTTCAAAAACAAATCAAAGAACTAATTGCTCTCAGAACTCTCTGGAAGACACCAGCATGCACAGAATTTCATGGTGGTCATACAGATGTTAGAAATATTTTAAGCAACCAGAAAAAAAAAAGCAGTAAGCCTAATTTTATGCATTTCCTTTAAGAAACTTCCTATGTCAAAACTAAGACTAAAAGGAATCAAGAAGAAAACGAACAACTCTTCAAACAAGTTGCCAGTTCTGCAGAAAGCTCAGTGTAGGGTGAGAATTGTAGCCTGAGAAGAAGAGGAGAAAATGTGAATTCTATTGGGATGAATCCTAGAGGCACTTCACCCACTAGACTTGGCAGTGCAAACTCACCTCCCACACAGCAGCACTTGGCAGCACCCAGGGACTCGGGGAGCAGGGAGCCATGCCCAACTGCCCTGTCTTCATTAAGCTAATTGAATGATTTCAAGAAAGAAGAGAAGGGGTTTCTTAAAGGTCACTTTCTCAAGCATGACCTAGTGACATTTGAAGAGCACATCTCTGTCATCCACTGGGAATGTCACTGGTGTGGGCTCAGTAACACACAGAAAGGTTATGATAATATTATGGTAACATAAGGTCTAATCATTAGAATTACTGATAGGTAAATAATCACATAGTGATTTCCTCATGTGGTATGCAAGGTAACTGTTCTTTGAAGCCCAGCAGGCTGCAGTAAATGCTGAAAAGGCACGTGTGGTAGCAGGGACAGGGAGGTGAATGATACCCAGCCATACTTGGGATGAGACACACCAAACCATGCCATTAACATAAAGAAACACTTTGAAGCCAAAAAAATAAAAGGATAAAAAAAAATCCATAAAATCATAGTGTTCCATTCTGAGCTATTAGTCCTTTAGACAAAAAAATCTGAATTTGCAGGAAATCTTTAAGAAGATGTTTCTGTGAATATCCCAAAGAAAGAAAGAAAAAAAAAAGGTATATTATTAGTCCTAAGTGTTAGTCAATACTATGCAGAGAACTACTACTAGTAGAATTAGAACTACTAATAGAGAAGAAGAAAAACTGCAGTGGGGGAAAGAGAGAAGCCTTGCTCTTCCCTGGGTGTTACAGTGATTCAATCCATTTCACAGGGATCTGTCAGTCAGAAACTGGCATTCTAATCCTGGCTTGGGCAGGTATTTCCTGCCTGACCTCAGGAAAAACACTCAGCTTCATGGCATTCATTTCTCCCTAGAGAAATCAAAGGCACTGGGGGGGTATTTATTCATTGGATAAGAGTATTCATGCTTTGTAATAATGGTATTAATACTACAGAAATTAATCACTACACAATTAGCACAGAACTGTGTGGCTCTTATAGATGTAAATCTGCTTGTCTTGGGGTCTCTGCCTACACAAGGCAGGATTAAGAACTTCTTCACAATTGAGTAATGTGAAGAAGTCCTGTTTTTTCTAATTCTAATTTCTGGCAATTTAAAACTTTAATTCAACAATTTGTCCACCTCAGCTGGCTGGGATATTAGGCATATATATATATATGATATGAGATTCATTCAATTGTCCTAATGGATACGAATGCAAAAAGAAGTACAAAAGATTTTGTGGTGTAGAGAAATGGAGGGGAGAACTGCAAACTGTTCTGTCATTTTGGTCTTTAGAGCTGTTGAATCTTACCCTGGTAAACATTACCATTAATAAGCCACCTGACATCTTAAAACACTTGAGGAGTGCACATTGACTTTATCTCCACAAGGAAAAAAAGCTGATAAAACCTAAATTGACAAAGAACTTGCTATACTGAGAATTGCACTGTTGCCCAAACAGCTGAAGCAACATTATCCAACTGTAACCAACTCCAGCCCCTGTGGGCATCACACAGACCCTGCTTACTTCTCTCTCCATTCCTACCTCCACTTCTTTCCCCATTTCTCTTCAAATACAGGCTATTTTATAGGGTGACTGTAACAGGATACTATGATCATTGCTGATTGCAGTTACAAACAGACCCTTCTAATCCAGCTGCTCTCCACTTCAACAAATGCCATTTAAAAGCTACTTCATAAAAAAAACAAACCATCATTACTTCATACTTAAAAGACATTAAGGCAAGATTTTGGGCATTCCATTCACTGGATTAGATCAGCAAGTGCACTGTATGTTAGATTTAGCATTGGAGCAGAATCCATCAGAGCTGTTTTCCAGCCTTGAGCTAATGCTCTCATGACACATTTGGCCAATGGAAGGGGATGAAAACCAGTAGTGCTTTGAAGCAACAGCCAGTAAATGCTGCTGTGGTTTACCCAGAGTGGGATGCACAACATATTAGACCACAGTTAATGAAATTAAACCATTTCCTATGCTTTTTAAATGTGTCCTCTATTACTTACTTGGAAACGACACAACTGCTTCATCTTTTAGATTTTACTTTTTTTTTTTTTTTTTCTGTAGTAAATTGTACCTCTTGCATCTCCTGGTAATTAAATCAATAAGCGACTACCACTGTTTTTGCATTTTATCATCATATTTATGCAAAATAACTCTGGTCTTTTTTTGTTTCCAAATAAAAATGAAATTCTAAGGTTTATGTTCATTATTCCAAGGTCTGAGGAAAACAGGATAAACTGGCTGTATACAACCTACTTCAGATGTGTGTTGGCAAGAAGCATCCTTCCCCAATGTGCCTGTGGAACGTGGATGGAACAAAGCTTCCTTCACACTACTGGACTGAAAAAGATCTCCTGGGAGATATTTTGATGCAGTAGATCTTTAAAGCTTTAATTCCAGTATTAGGGTACCATTTCTGCAGCAAAGCAATCAGGTGGCTTTTTTAACAAAATTAAAACACTCTGTCCTCTGCTCTTCTGAGGTCTTGACAGCTCATTTACCTTCAAAACCCACTGATTTCTCTAGCACTTTCAAGTATTTA
This sequence comes from Corythornis vintsioides, assembly GCA_025447755.1. Classification (NCBI taxonomy): domain Eukaryota; kingdom Metazoa; phylum Chordata; class Aves; order Coraciiformes; family Alcedinidae; genus Corythornis; species Corythornis vintsioides. The sequence goes on from JAOEGS010022909.1 coordinate 17,299, forward strand.
CATACTAATTATAAATCCATGGCTAAAGTCTAGCTAAATTAAATCCTTAAAGTAGACAATATGTCTCCATTATACAGCAATATTTGGTATATTATCTTGCATCAATAAATCTACTAAAACACAGTATTTTTCTCAGTTTCCAACAGAGCTCACATGTGCAAATTAACTTCTAGCAATCCAACCAGCTGTCGTCCCAAGCCAAGAACTCAATTCTCTTAAGTCCTTCAAGCTTTCCAAATAAAGTTTTCCACACATTGTCTTTAACAAGTTAATTTATGACTCGAGCAATGTTGATGAATAACTAATTATGGTAATTGGAAAAGTTTAACAGTAAACTGAAGGACAGTCAATGGTCCAGGTCATTTTTACATGCTGTCAGTGTAAGAAGCCACTAATATTCTTCCCCAAGAAACATCAAGACATGATTTTGCCAATTAGCTGAGAAGTCAACGGTGGGGCTGTGATTTCTGAATGGATTAGAAGTCTCCAGAAGGGAAAGAACAGGACAGGGGAGCTGTGTCCTGGTTGGCACAGGTGCTGAGTAACATGGTCTCACACCCAAGGGGCAGTGAGGCTCAGCTCACACACCCTCATTTCCATAACCAGCAGCACATGTCTAGAATGAAGACAGTACCCATCTGAAAAATTAAAAGCAGACATTCCTGGTGAAATTAATTCAGTATTTAGCATGTCACACTAAGAAAAGATCTCCTCCTTTTATAATGGAGAGAAATTGGAACATCATAAATCAGTATGTTTAATATTTGCCTTAATTTTGTCCCATAGGCACAAGCACACGCTGCAGTTGGGGAAAGATGGTGTCCATGTCTAGAACACAGAATTCCAACAAAGTAAGCAAGCTGTATGTCTAACAGACATGTACTGAACCTAAAAAAAGAGAAAATATGTATCAGAGAGCCTTCTTCACAAGCAATCCCACATACCTCACGTTAACTACTGCTGCTGAAACAGCCTGATCTCCATGATCTCAATAATCTCTGGTACCTTCTCAGCAAGAAACAAATGCACACACCACTGAACTTTTCCTCTTAGCACAATCTTTCCCTGCAAACAAAAACTGATCCGTGTCTTGAACCCACATATGCTCACACTGCAGCACTTAGGGCTAATGTGTCCATGCAAGAATGCTAATTAGGAATTCCTCTGAGTATTGCTGCTCCTTCTGCTGACTTCTGAAGAGGATCAAATTCTTCCCTACAGCCTGGAGCTGACATAGCCAAGTTAATTCTCGTGTTAACTTATCTCCGAGGGCAATTGCTTATGGAACAGAACTAAAATTACCCCTTCTGCAACACCAGCACTGCAGCTCAGCTCGAGTTATTATTTCCAGAGACAGCCCCATAGTTCTTTGCACCATGGCAAACTGAGCTCAGCTCTTCAGCTCTCACTGTGTAGAGGTTGATTCTTTCCTCTAGATGAACAGCATAACTTGGGAGAAGCCACTACAGGATGAGGAATGAGCAGGTAGAGCTCAGGGACATTCACCCTGAAGCTCACACAAGATATGTTAAATTAATGCACCATCTTGCAGGACTTGATTATGCTACTACTACAAAAAAGCAACAACAAAAAAAACCCAAATGGATGAACCAAAAAAATCACTAGTTTCACACATGAGAATGGAAATTGCTTTTACAGTGCTAAGACTCTATTCAAATGGATAATAAACCACAATAATCAAACTTTTATCTCCGTGTTCCTCGAAGCATTTGAACAGTCAGGGAGTAAGAGAAAGTTTCTCCTCAGGTTCAATGATATGACAACAAATAAATATTCTAGTGTCAAGCTTCTCCCTTTACATCAGGAAGCATCAGCTACTTCTTGTTTGCTGACACAACACAGGACAGTGTAGCTCCAAAAGCTTCAGACAACAACAAACAGCAGAAGGAATTTTTTTTGAACACACCAACCAGAATGCATAATTAATCATCAGACATGTGTTTCCAATGAATTCCCAGAGGAAATACTTCACTAATAACTTTTCCATGGAGCACACAGGAGCAATGTGCAGCCCAGCTCTAAGGAATAGCAACTCATGTTAAAGACATTGATTTTTCAAAGGCTTCACCTATCATGGGGAGCCACCAAGGCACTCCCAGGGGGATTAGCCTGAAGGACCAAAGCATTTCACACAAAACACACTAATCAGCTCACACAAAGGCATAAACCATTTGTAACAGGATATTAAGGGAAATGAAGATGATGTTAGCATGATTTGTGAAGGTGTATTTACCCTGTAACACTAACCCAAATAAATAACAAGATCACCAGCACCACTGGCAGAGATACAATAGTTCTACTACCCTGCTACTCCAGATGTTCATGTCCATGCTGACACAGAAACACAAATGCATTGGGTGAAATAAAACAAGACAGATCTCATTTCTTGTATACAGAATGCATGTATTTTTATTTCCTTTGCTAAGTATCCCATCATCGTAGGGTAAGGCCAAAACTATCCAGATGTTTTAATAAGAAAGATGAAGAATCATCCTGCTGATGATCAGATTGAGGTTTTTCCAGAAGACAGTTGTTGATGTTACAAGAGGAGGCAGCTGGCAGTTTTAGAAACCTGCTCATTTACAATTATTCTAACAACTTCCTTAGAAATAATGTTTTTTTGTGTGTTTTTTTTTTTTTAAAAGGGAACAGCAGTTTTACAATTGATGGGAGCCTTTCAGCTGCACATAAGCTGATTGTTCTCTTGCATTCCCTAAAGATTTGCAGAGGTCTAAAACATAATAATAGGAAAACAAAAAAAAAAACAAACAAAAGTATCTTAGAAGAATGCCACCTAAAGCAACCTCCTCTGGGTTGCTGATCAGCATGAAAAATACCACAGATATGCAAACACGTGGCATGTTCAAGGGGAATATAAAGAAGAGGAAAACAAAGGAAAACATTCACTTTTGCTCCAATCATAAGCAGGTAGATCATTTATGTACTCAGGCAACTGAAGGAAAGGACAACCTTCCTTGGGCAGTAAAACTCCCAAAGGAAATGGAAGTGGAAATGAAACCAAGGGGGAAGGTATTTGGCTGTAGGCTCCCAGAACTGCCTAGAGCAGCATATTACAGAGGTCCCTGGAGCCAGGCTGGGCTTCAACAGCAGCAACACGACACCACGAGGATTGGGTCATCAGTGGCAGAGCTGGCTGATTAACAGCTGAGGTCATCTATTTACTTATTTTAGGAAGAAACTGCAGAAAATACAGCCATACAGACTGATGCACACTGAATTTTTGTGCTTATGGGGAAAAAAAAAACCCCACGCTGAAAGCAATCATTTAATTAGAAGGAAATTAGTGACTGAGAGACCTCAAGGAGATTACATCTTACCTATTTGCACAGAACACAGAGCTAAACCAAACTAACCCCACCACCAGACACAAACACACAAATTACCAACAAAACAAGATCATATTTGTTCCAATAATACCACACAAGGAGGACTTTTGTTAACCAAGAATTATCTCCAGGCCAGGTGTGGCAGCTTTTACAATAAAAGCCATTGTAACTGGGTTTGTACCACGGCTAACATTAAAATTAGAATAGTTTGGGATACAAATAGCAGTTTTCTTTGCAGAGCAGTTCCAGGCAGCTGTGCAGAGGTTTGCTTCAAAGCTCTTTACAACTGCAGAACCCCTTTGCAGACAAATCTCTCATACTCACCCCCCTAGAATCAAAAATGTCTAGTCATTCCCCTCCTAATTTACATTAGGAATGTAAATTCAAAGCCTCGGGAAAAGGACTACAACCAAAATCTGGAAGCAAAGCACTGGAATAAACAGGTGCCAAAAGTTTAAAAAACATCTTTGTAAGTTGGAATTTTTTTTATTTTTTTTTTTGTACTTTTGTAAGTTTGATTCAATTTGGCATCACAGTTGAAAAAAAATAAAATAGATCCTTTATATGAGATATTATATTGCAAGAGGATATTTTGAGCTTGCAGGGAAAATTATCATCCTTAGTTATTGATATAAGCTTCTGTGCTCCTCTTGGTAGTCTGGTCTAAATGCAGCCATCCTCACTACTGGGGAAGGGTGCTGTAAGAGATCCATTTCCATGGGTTTCACTGGAGGGGTTTATCAAAGAGAAGACAAAAATTAAAGAAACCTCTGCTACCCAATTTACTTCCTATTCCTTTGAACACAGAGGTGGCACAATCAGGAAATTTCTCATATTTTAGAGGACAAAGATGAATTCCTTACTTAATCAAAGGCTTCTTTCTCCAGTCCTCACAGGAACTACACAGATCTCCCTGTGCCTGCTTCTAGTTTGCAATTTTCTTTTTAAGCAACAAAAAAATGGACATAAGCATTATTGTCTGCCTGCTAACACATACAAACTCATATTTGTAGCTGTATTCTGTCCTCACACCATTTTCACTAGCTCCTACTGACACTGCAAGACAAGGTCCCTGTTAAGATGGGGGCTGCTGTGATCCCATTTTCATATCTATGCTTTTGAAGAGTGGGATCCTCTAGGGATCTAGAGATGATCATCATCTAGAGATGATGAAAATTTCTGGAATAATAAAATAGAAAAGTATGTTTTTAAATAAAATATTCATGGCATGATACAAACAGATGCATAGGAGTCTTGACTCAGGTAAATGTCATATTAGCATGAACAATCATAAAAAATGCATCAGAAGCCCATGGAATGAAAAAACAGAAACATTCCCATATGTTTTATGAAGTATTCTTTAGCCTTTAAATGAGCACATTCAGCTTTAGTGGCTGGCTTTGTTTCAGAGAAAGCCCATCTGTACACTACCTCGTTTACAGGCACATCTCAGTCAGGCAATAGCTATGTCACAGCTCATATATCAAATAAAAATCACATTCAAGGCCACACAACCTTCCCTACCCAGAGTCTTCCATTCTATTTCAAGTAATCCTGAGAGAGCTCTTATTGCACCTCGCTGCTGCTGTCACATGACTGCTGTTGGGAAACAGAGTCCTGCCACTGAAATATCAAACAGCTCTCAACACAGATGAGAATGATCTAAAGGACAACTTCTATTGTACTTAGATATTCTGGAAGTCTTTATCTTTTTTTCTTTTTTTTTTTTTTTTTTAACACAGAAACAGGTGTGAGACTAGAAGTATAAAAATAGTAGCACTGCACAACATTATGTCACACAGTGAAAAAGCAGGATAAAACACAGGCAACTCACATCAGGCTTCAGGAATTCATCTGACACGTTCAGATTCCAGGCTAATAAAGCTGATTGCCCACATCAAGGACAGAGAGCAAAGAAGTCATTATTTTACCTTCCTGACATCAAAGGTTTGAGTGCCAGAACAACCTCATTTCAAACATAACAGCAAGGAAAACTGCTAAGTCCTCCATCCACATACATGGCAGTCCATAAACCAACTTCTGGAGCAAGGAACCCGTATGAACAGCCATGTTAAACCCTCTGAGGTGATAAAACCCAAAGCTGCTCTCTCACAGAACACTCAGAGAAACAGAATGCTGCTGAAGCATTCCTCTGCTTACTTTGCTTACCCTTTATTATCAGGAAGTTTCCTTTGCCAAAGGGAAATTGTGCAAAACACAAATATCTCCAGCAGTCTGCTTCGGGGCTCGGTGTTGGGGCCTTTTCTGTTTCATATGATTATGGAGGACCTTGCTAAGGACACTGAGAGCATTACCAGTAAGTCTGCAGAGGACACCAAGTCAGGCAGAGTGTTGATCATGAGGACAGGGAGGCTCTGCAGAGACTGGGGCAGGTTGGATCCAGGGGC
>JAOEGS010022909.1:40814-65260 GCA_025447755.1 Corythornis vintsioides
ATTTATATTAATGTATAATTGATGGACTTAAATATATAATAATAATAATAATAATAATAATAATAATACTGTAAAACTCAATAGCAGAATACCAGACTATAAGCAGTTAGTTTGTAAGGTTGGAGCTATTACACATCTTACAAGAGCTGATTCTGCTTATACTGAATTTCACCCCAGTTAGGACTTCTGTTACATGATTTAACTTTACATCTCCATCCAAACCATAAAGGGGTAAAAATCATATTTTTATCTAATTATCTCTTGCTTTTAAAACATCCCATAAAAGCAATTCTAAGTGCTCTCACTAAAATAAGAGCTACTCATAAAATTGTGCAGACACTTCAACACAGAATAAATCACTTCCTAAATTTCCTGAAAAAAAAAAAAAGTCAAGTTAAATGCTTACAGTGAATCACTGCATGAGATAGGCCCAGTGATCAAAACAATGCATACAGACATTATCCATAGCAGAAAATAAAACAAAGAGCCCTACAACCCCTGTTTATCCCCATATTCCATATTTAGCTTTTTTCCTTTTGTTATCCTTTCGTGTAACTTACATTTTCTAGTTTCCCTTTTAATCCTACAAAATTATATTCAGAAAGAAAACTACTATTTCAGAAGCATCTGAGTGGTTGAAAAGATCAGTTCCCTGCTGGAAAATTGAGAAGAAAAAAAGGCAGAAAACCTTTTTTTCAGCAAAATTCAGGACAAACAACTCTGCAGTAACTGCACCTAAAGCAGAACATTAGTATTAAGAGACCCATGCACCTTAGAGCTGGGACAATTACAGCATTCCCTGGGACAGGGAGAAAGATTTTGCTTTAAAAGTTGGACTATTCCTTGAATTTATATTACAGCTACTGTACTGAACTATGCTAACTTTGAAACTTGGAAGTTTCACATAAAATACTCCTTTATGGCTAGTAAGTCTGGTTTTTTTCTTTAACAGTATGCAAATTCTACACTTATTGTACTTTAACAATCCCATAGGTATTAATTCTACTAGCCCTTTTCAGATAACTTAGGAGGAATGGGAAGTTAAAGAAAATAAATCCTTTTTTAATAGGGAAAAAAAAAAAAGCAGAGGGGGAACTATTGTACCATGTGTGCAGCAAATGTTGCTTGAAGGAAATTTTAACTAGACCTGGCTAGTGATGAAAGTACATTTATAATTCAGAATTTATTATAATAGTTTTGAAACACAAATAATGCATTTAAAAGAACTTAAAATAAAAGTTTGCTACCAAACTGCACCTGTTAATACAAAAAATCCATACCTAATAAGGTACTGAGCTATATTTAACCAACTTTTATGACCCAAGAGATATATTCAAGCAATAAATGAAAATACAAGTGCAAATATTTTTTTTTTTTCTCAGTAAACTAAAATCAGAGCTACGTTTCCAGATTGTATCATTAAATGAGTATTAAGCAACCAAATGTGCCTTCCTATCAAAACTCATCACCATATTAAAGCAGTTCTGGCACATAGTTGGAGTCTAAATAGTGGTTACTCTTTAAGCTGCACTCACACAGCAACAACCCTAGGAATAATTATTCCTCTAATCTTTACACTCTAGAGTTAAGATGCAGTTCTGAACATATGTTCATTTAACTGAACAGGTTAAAAACCCACCAATTCCAACAGTCTTCTCTGGGGGAAAATAAATCCTAATGTAACTAGCAGGATAGGCTACTCATTAAAGCTGAGCTTGGACAGGATCCAGAGTAAATTGAAGGAACCAGGAACAAGCAAGTCTTGCTGTGTAGTGGCATGGAGTGAAAATGAATGTCTCCTAATTAAATGATTTCTAAATACACTTTGGTTGTACCCAGTTTGCTGACAAACTGTAATACAGACTTGCTGAAATATTTGGATAAATCTGGAGTGCCATTAAAGGTTTTCTTCACTGTTTTTGAATGAAAACATGAATTGGTCCTTATTATACACCACGCACAGCTACCCATATAACCAATCCACCTAAGTTCACAGGCCTGCTATGAAATATTTTCAGTTTGGAGACTTTAGGAACAGCAACTCATTCTTTTAAAATCAACACCTCCGAGTGATTGAAAGAATATAGCAGTGAACAGCTGGGTCCAGAGGTTTATATAGAGTCCCCAACTGCAAAGCTGGAACCTGCAAAATGTTTCCAAAAATTTAATTTTTGTTATTACTCATATCCTGTACAGTAAAAGACCATTAGTTCATTTTTTCCAAAATAACCAAACCAATAATCTGCTGCTAGAACCCAGCAACTGGGCCTCAGCAGAACCTGAAGGTCATTGAAATGCCTGAATAACTTCCCTCAGCATTTGCACACCTTTCCTCTGTGGAAAACAGAAAATGTATGCTGGCTTTAGAGGACGTGAGCAAAGGCTTCATCTACAGACCTACAACCAGTCCACAGATCTACTTGACCTCAGCTCAAGAAAATTACTCTTTTATTCCTTTTTCTTCACAACTACTATTGGGTAAGGGGAAAAAATGCCTAGCTACTTAATGACAAATAGCAAACCTCTGAAGGGAGGGCACAAGAAGAAAGGGGAAAGGTTAACCACTGCACCCTTAGGAATAGCTATTTCTTTTTAATGCAAGACTGCTGTCACTACTACTCATAGTAAAGATTCACATTACACATCTCCAGTATGCTAATACTGGAGTTTTTAGTTTATAAGTTTATAGTCTTCACACAGGAACTCAATGCATGTGTTCAGAGAACAGCTGACTGAACTTTCTTTGAAAGCGATTGGAAGCTGAAAGAAGTCAGGAAAAATGGGAACAAAGAAAATCCATCTAACACACACACACACACAAATACACATACTCCCTCTCCCTGTCCTCCCTTGCAAATTTCTCAGGATACCATTTTTGAATAGTCTTAACTCTCCTCTGAGCACTCCCATGGCAATTGTGTGGAAAAACACGACCAAAAGTAAATCTCTTTGCCTTATTCTTTACCTGGAAGGCTATTAACAGATGCAAAGTTGTTAGAAGATGGACCACAACTCACTGAAAGCAGCACAAAACTCCCATTTTCTTTCCTCTCCCAAGAAATTAAAACATTTTCTGTTAACTAAGACAACTTCAAATTCTCTGCCAAAGATTCAAGAGAAGACCACCAGCCTAACATGAAATAAACACAAACAAGCGATTGAAAGAAGAAATTCTGTCCAAAAGAGTAAGTTGAGAAGAGAATGAGATGAGAAGAAAGCCAAGCTTCTGTGTTGAGAGGAAGGGTTTTCCCATGAACAGCAAGGGCTGGATCAAGGGCATCATGCAGAGGCAGAACATGACTGGACAAGGTGCTCAGGACTCACCTGGATTCACTGGCTAACAGCAGAGGATAAAGGCTGGGGAAACTATTATCCCATGGCCTCAGTCATTAGCAACCTCAAAAGAATTTGCAAGGATATCAGAAGCTATTTAAAGCAAAACATTAAATCTAAGTAAATGCATGATACTTTTTACTTCAAAGACTGCAATTACTGTTAAATGTAAATTTACCAGCTTAAATACTGACTCTGGCATTGGACTTGAAACCCTTCTTGCCTCAGCACTAATACAAACTTGGAAGCAGATTCTATGGATAAAGTTTTCCTGTCTTCAGCTTTGGTCTATTTACTCTGAGTCTCATTACATCTGTTTCACTACTTTAAGACTCCACAAGCTCTAGTGAATCTCACACCCACACATACTTAGCAGAGATACTGTCAGCAGAACACACTGTCATAAAAACTTCTTCTTGCTGTTATATATGTACAGTTGCAGCAAAATAAAAAACTTCCTCTATAACAAGTCCATGCTCTTTGAGCAAGGGACTATGTCAGCATTATAACAATTCCATTTCCATTTTCCTTTTTTTTCAAGTTTTCAAACATTTTTTTCCTTCTATTTGATTGTTCAGTTTGGAATCAGTCATTCAACTCTAAGGCAAAGCCAGTTAAACATTAGAAAACTAAAATTAAATCCTTTTTTAAATCATGCCACATGAGCCCCACTTCAGCTGTTCCCCCATTCTTCCTTTTTTGTCCCAGTTGCCCTCTAACGTGCTCATCCAAAACATTTCAGACTAAAATCTAGTTCAGAAAATGGGAGCTGATGTCCTATAGAAGATGAAAACCTAGTGAAAATCAGACAATGCCTACCAAAGATCCAGGCTCAATAAAGATCCAAACACTGGCATGTGTTCAGTATAGTACCTGCTCCTCACTGTGTACAGCTGACAGCTGTAAAGGTGTTGATAAAGAATATTATTAAAATAATAAAGCTTTAAACAACTAGGACAAAAGTACTTGTGGATAAGAGTTAAGGATGTTTTCTTGCACACAAAAAATACACTAACACTCAACCTAGAACCAAGACAGATGCTGAGATCTATGAGAACAAGAAGATGCAAATGAAGTCTCACAGATACACTTAAAAGGGGAAAAAAAAATGGCAGGCAAAAGTCTGGAGCAATAAAAGGACAAATACTGTGTGTGAAGAATTGCTGTCAGGGGATCTTTCTGGTCAGACTCAACATTGGTAAAGCCTCATAAATGAAAATATCCCTGAAAATCCCAACCAGGTATTTTCTACTGGTAGTGGTAACATCAAGCAAAATTTCCAAATGCAAAATGCAGCTTTAACCCTGAAAATTTAAAACAAATACAATTTGCTCGTTCCTAGTACAAATGCCAGCAAATGCTGATGGCAACAGTTAAAACAACCAGCATAAAGCATTCACCATGTGCAATCACTTTCCCTGGACATGTATTAATAGGCTTCATTTACTTTCACTGAAGAGCCTTGACAATTAATTAGTCTAAATAACTACACTGGAAACACTACAGATGATCACTCTTGACTGTCAACTGCTGAATTTCCTCCTCACCAACAATGCTAGAAGAGACAACTGTTTCTGATTTCCATTGATGAAAAGTGCAGTTTTAACAGATTTGCTGAATGCTGCCTGCACATCTGCTGAGGAGCACTAACGTGAGATCTGGACTTGATTAGAAAAAAAAAAAAAAAAGAAAAAAGAAAAAAATAAACTAGAGGTTTCTAATTGAAGTTAATTTGTAGTCATACTAATCAAGCTACAAGTCCTGTAGTCAGAATGCAAAACCACTCCTGGACAGAGAGTTGTTCTTGGTAACTGACAAGTTCAAAAAGTGCCCAAAAAAAGTTGACATGAAAACTGATACGTTAATACCACTGCAGATGAGAAAATGTTCTACCTGAGTTCCTTAAGTCTTATACATAACCATGTTCTACTTGGATTTCCCATTGATAACATGGTTTAAACATATATCTTTGATAATGAAAGCTATTCTCCTGTTAAAACTGAAATGATCCTACATGACTGCTCACAATTTGCTGATATTTTGACATATCTACTCTTCAAACACAAAGATGCAGAGCAAACAACAGCTCTGCAAGTGATTGCTGCTCACAAAGGCCCACTGAGACCAGCCAAGAAGCAATGACAGGAGGACACCCCAATAAATCTGATGCAGTCCTAAGTTGTCTGCTGTTTCCCAGGCCATGGCAGAGCAGCCAATGCCTGCCCACATCCACTCTACCTCCTCTGGAAAGCCCAGGAGAGTGGCTGCTCACAGCCTGTGGATATCTGGATCTGTGTTTTCTGCCAGCAGGGACCAGCACAACAGCTCTGAGCTGCAGGGCAGCTCTTCTCATGACTCTCAAACTCACAAGCCTACTGTGATTTGCAGTTCTAAGCAGCATTACTCCACTGGATATGACCTGTGAAGATGCTTCAGTCAAGAAATAACAGATGGTTCACCTGGACCCCCACTATACACTTTTAATGCTCTCTTCAGTGGGCAACAAATCCTACCATCTCCATTTGTCATCACAGGAGTACCTTGTTAAAGAGCAACAAGGAAAAAAAATGATAAACAATTACAATAAAAATTAAAACACCTTCACAGGTACAACAGTCTGAGCAGAAACCCAACCAGTAATAACACAAGGTCTCCAACATAACAAGAACTGAGGATTTTGAACTTAAGCTAAAGAAGTTAAACTAAATTATATGTACAAAGCAACCATTTGGCAGCTACATGGTGGAAAAGGGGAAACTAAAAGCTAGGGCTGTCACACAAAACAAAATGCTGATCTTCAGGTTGCTAGCAAAGTAGTTTTCTCAGTATCATTCTATATTTGCTAGCCAGGAGGAAGTCACAACCTAATATTCCAATATGATGTAAACATAACAGACTCTAAAGACACAGTATTTACCTTTACAGTAAATTCTGTGTTGAAATATGAAGAGCATCTACACGACAGAAATGTTCTTAAGGGTTCCTAAAACCAAAGGCTACAGAAAATATCATGTATACTCCATGTGAATATCTCCAGATGTAATTCCTGTAGCCATTTTTCAGTACTGTAAGGGCACAGGTTAACATTCTAACTGTCAGGACTCCACTCCACAGCTTTCCAAAGTGAAACAAGTGCCATCCTATATGCTGGGTACTCCAGCTGCCCAGGGATGATACAGGGCAGTTCCTTCAGCAGCAGAGCCAATTTCCAACTTTGGTCAGCTTTTGTCACTAATGATTCAGTAAAAATTTCTGAAAGAAAGAGACATGGGCCAACACAAATCAAATCTCATGTTGCCAAGAATCCTCTCATCAGAAACTGCTTGACTAAGATCAGCACATGCTTACAATTTATTTCCTAAGGCAGTATCTGCAGAGAACAACTCAAAAGAATCACTTCCAAAATGGTATTTGGTTAGTCTCCCAAAGATTGTTTGTTTACCAGTAATTATCTAGATCTCCTTGCAAGTTTCTATTTCAGCTTATTGTTCTAACAAGTTCAAAACAATCAACTGCTCTGTTCTCTCTGAAGTGCAGGTCATGAAACCTAGATATTGATTCCCCCAGCAGGCCCTCAACTTCTGAATAGGAGTTTCATTCCCACACTCAAATACAACATGACAAGCTATTAGTCCAGTCTCTAGTGGTTCCTTGCAGACAGAAAACCAGCAACTACTGGTCTCCAAATGAGAAAGAGATTGATTGTCCAGCAAACAGCCTCCCTGACAGTAGGCTCCAAGACCAAAAGCTGAACAGAAGGGATGCAGAGGTAGGTCACACCATCCCCATTTATAACCTTATCCCACCAGTGTTCAGAGCCTCAGAAGTTGTGCTCTCACAGGTGGAGTGGGAAGAACCTTCCCACAGACCTGATAAAGGAAAGCCTGAGTCTGGAGTGCTTGCCACAGGAAGGGAACAGAGAGAGGAAGGATGAAGAAAAGACTAAAAGCAATAAAAATCACACATAACTGGATCCATTTTCTAGCTCAAAACACAGACACTATCAATCCAGGTCCCAGAAAACTCAAGGAAGGCTGTTCAGAATCTCTTCTCTTTCATGTCACTGCAGCACCCTACCTCTGAGGAACCCCACACAGTGGTGTTTTGGAACTGGCAGAAGGCTGAAACTCTCAAGTGTCTTACACTGGATACCTCATCTCTTACCACCAGCAGCACAGCCAAAGAAAAAAGCAATCAGCTAATTCCCCTCAACATTTCTGTTTGGCAATAAACATTGTCATTCATTCTGAGCTTTTAGCCACATTCTGCCAAGTCTCAGTTGCTCTCAGACACCCTCCTGAAGGCTCTGCAAGTTGCCTTACAATCTGGCACGCAGCACGACATGAAGCAGTTGTAAAATACTGACATTAACATTGTCTTTTGCATCTTGTTATGCTTGACAAAAAAAACAAACCAGCCAAACAAACAGATGGTTCTACTTGCATATAAAATAGATTAGCTATACAATTTAAAAGATGTTCAAGACCTGGTTAGCTAGAGAGCTTGAGCTCTTTTTTTATAAGAAGAAAGTGTATTAAGTGCAATTAAAACAGACATCAATCTGGCAGGTAAAGGAACTAGCACTTTTGTAACATTTATGGTTATTTGCTGGAATTTACTGGGCTGATGTTGCTGAAGTTTTCTGGTAAAAATGCTACCCTTTTTTATCAACTGGTTTTAAAAAATATCACTACGTTATTTTGTACATCACATGCATTTTGAGATTATTACATTGAAGCAAGAAAAGAAAGCTATTCTCCTGATTTATGTCAGAAATAAAGTTGAGATTTTCACTGCTAACTCAAAACACACTACCTGAGGGATTCCATAACAGTTCATAAAATGTCTTTTGTCTTTAAAAGGCATGGTCTGTGGTATATATTTTCTGCTAAGAAATACAAGAACACATGTAGCATCAGATGTGTGTACTTTAAGAAACTCTGGAATGTGAAATCTAAAAGTCCAAATAAAACAGGTGGTATAATTTGAGGGGGAGGATGAATTTAAGTTTAATGACATTACCAGGTTATCCTACCAGACTAATTCTCACTCACTGCATGACTTCAATGACTCTCTCAGTCCTCATGCTGATTTTGATTTAGCTCAAGTGCTATTTGATGCATTTCATCTGGAGTTTTATTCACTTCAAACTACACTTCATTTAACCAGACTGCTGCTGTACTCATTTGGTTTTCTACTTTATTACCCGAAAATTGGTGTTGCTCAGTTCAGATAAGTTGTTGGAATAAGTTAATTTTATACTATTCTTTCAGCCCATTAATAAACTTTGGATATCAGATCAGACCACAGAAAAAAAATGTGAGAAAGCCATTCAAATTCTTTTAGAACACTCTGGACCATAATAAGTGCTGGTCTTCCCAGATCTGCTTCTAAATGCTGACAGATGATTTGCTGTTTGAAGGTAGGACCATTCCCCTGCCTCCACTCCCCAGAACTGCTGCTCCTTTGTGGGTTTTTTTATGTTATTAGTCCACCACACTCTATTTCCCAGCTGGGCACACACTGCAATACAATGTCCATTTCCAAGAGAGGGAGAAAATAAGAGGGTGAGTAAGACAGAAAGCATAAGAGGGCTCGAGCACACCAAGGACAAGCAGCCCCAGAACAGCACAGGAGGAAGCACCAGCACTTCCATATCATTAATTTATCAGATGACAGATTTTTTCCAATTATTATTCATCTCTAATACTTTTTTTTTTTCCCCCCAACAACTAGCTGTGAGTTGTGTTGTGTAGGAGAAGAATTTCAGTTGACCATTAAAGCCTAATTGTTTTCTACAGTGTTCAATGTCAACCCTGCCAGACAAGGATGTGCTCTGAGGAGAGCTGATCTGGCCTTATCCTGGCAACATATTTTTTAGCAGAACTTTGCAACAGCAACTCCTTGAAAGTGGCTTGTGATTTATC
The DNA here is from genome assembly GCA_025447755.1 of Corythornis vintsioides. Taxonomy (NCBI): domain Eukaryota; kingdom Metazoa; phylum Chordata; class Aves; order Coraciiformes; family Alcedinidae; genus Corythornis; species Corythornis vintsioides. The sequence goes on from JAOEGS010022909.1 coordinate 50,075, forward strand.
AACTATTGATGGAAAACAGGAGGAAGCCAATTGGGCTGCTACCACCTGGTGGTATGATTCTTTGTATGGATTTAGTCAAAGTTTTATAAATAACAATTTATAAACAAACTATTACACACTGACATTTACAATATAGGATTTTACCTGTACAGCTACATTTCTATATTGAACTTTTGTGGCATTAAAGTTAAAAAATGAAATAAATTTACATAGCATATTTCATCATGAAGTACAGAATTGTTTTTAGAACAAGTGTTTGCACTTGAAAACTCAACAACTAGACTTGATGCTCACCAGTATTTGGGAAACTTGATCAACTTGCCATAAAGAGCAGTACTGAAGGAGGGGATAACTGGAACAGGGAAGCAGTACAATCCTTTACTGTCCAAAGAAGCCAGTGCTGCTTGAAAACCAAATATCTGAAACAAATTAAAATTGACCAAAGGGCATATTATCACATGGTTAGATCACTTAAAAGTTACTTTCATACCATGATATGCATATTTTTTAATTTCATCTATAGTGTATTCATTTTAGATAATTCCTTTTTCCCACAAGCCCAAATAACTAGAATAATCTAAAATAATGTCCCAATAGGAATACATGCAAAGAATACATGTAAAAATATTTTCACTCAAAAACTAAGAGTTACTGCACTCAGCTGAATTTCTTCAAAATGCTAAATTACAATTAATTGACTACAATACATTAAATAGAATGAATGACCAAGGTTGTAAAAGACCTTTAAGCTCAAGTCCAACCATTAACCCTACTCTACCACATCCAACATGAAGCCATCTCCCAAACATCATCCCCCAGTCTTTAAAGCTGCAGATTGCACATTGCCTTTCATATAAAATAAAGAACTTTTTGAAGTTGTAATAACATTGGCCCATCAAGTTTCTATGTGTTTGATTTACATATTCTATAAGCGTTATCCTGGAAGAAAAGAAAGGTTTTTTCTGAAATGATTTTAACTCCATCTTGCCACAAAGACCTTGGGACTTCATTTTGTGCAGTTCCCTCCTGGGAAGTTCCCTGTTTGTACAAAACATTTGGCTCAGGCTGGGAACAGCAAACCCCAGCAACAACATTCTGTGAAATGGATTTACATCCTTCTAGGTCAACTGAAAACTTGATTCCAAGAGACCTGCTCACACTTGGGATCATCTATATTTAGATTAGCTTCTCAGTACACTGCAGTAAGAAACAGATGAAGCCATCTTTTACCTTCAGATAGCAGTGTGAGTAGCAGTAATGAAGCAAGTTGTCAGAGGGGTGGCCAAGGCTGCTGACCACGTGCACCAGCTGCTCAGCATACATGGGCACTGAGTGCTCCAGGTTCACTTTATCCACCAGGATTCGGACAGAAGGTAAAGGCCTCAGGGGCTGGAAGTTTGCAGCATTCAACACTCCACTTGGGTTCTAGGGGAAAAAAAACATGGAATTACTACCCTGCAAGTGTATTAGCCACCACATTTCCATATTACCACACAAAGAAGCAACTCTACATGTCAAACTGTTGACTGTTTCTTCCAATGTGAACAGGAAGGTCAGAGGAGAGGGAGGAGGAGCAGGCAACAGAGCAGAGATTCCCCTGCAGCCCATGGCATAGACCACACCAGAGCAGACATTCCCACTGGAGCCCATGGAGAGCCCCACTCTGGAGCAGGTGGATACACCCTCAAGGACACTGAGCCTTGTGGAGAACCCACAGTGGAGCAGATTTTTCCTCAAGGTCTGCAGTCTGTGGGAAGGACTCACATTGGAGAAGGGGAAAAAACGTGAGAGAGGGAGGAGCAGAAATGAACTGTTAGGAACTCATTGCAACTCTCCATTCCCCATCCCCCTGGGTTGCAAAACCCACGACTAACCCCCCCAGTTTTCCAATGGTTTTCATCTTTCTTACATATAAATGCTTCACAAATCATGTTACTTCCATAACATCTGTAGAATATACAATTTAATCTCCATTTTAGACACAAAACTATCATTTAAAAGAACAGGTCAATGCAAAAAATAATTCACTAGCTACTGAAGTCCATTTCAATGCCAATTTTTGAATGTTAAGCATAGCAAAGCACTTCACAAATAAAAGCTTAAACTCCCATGGCTTTAATTGGAACCACAGGTACCATGTGTTCTCCAAAACACATCCCACTAAAAAAAAAAAAAAAAAAACCAACAAAAAACCAGCATCCTCAAGTACAAGGAACATGCATTTAATGTCCACTTGTGAATAACACATTGGAAGTGTTTAACACCAGATGAAAATTCCTGAAAACTTCAACTTGATCAAAAACTCTTTTTATTCTCCTGTTCTTCCTGGCCCTTCCATTATCCATAAAATATGTTCCAGCCTCAGCCCCAAGAGGTAAACCTACTGCAAGTCTGCACTACAAAACACTGTTCATCCCTACAGTACCTCAGCACTGAGGAAGGAGTCCTGTAGGAATCAAAGCAGCACAGGATTCTTTAGCTGGGGTGATACTACACATATCCAGAAGACAAATTAAGGCTCTTTGGAAATTGAATTTCTGGCTCTGAAGGAGTCACTCAGCAGTCAAATGCTCAGTAACAAAGTCCTGCTGGCATCCTGGGCAGAACCTGTACACACACTGCTGGTTGCTAACACTGAGTACCTGGGCTCAGAAGTGACTTGGAAGATTTCAGACTTGACCAAATTTGGGAAGACCCATGTGGCAAAATGTCAACAGGTATTATTTGGATAAAAAGGTTTCCATATAAAGAACTGCAAGCTGGAGCTATTACTACTACATCTGCTTGATCATTAAAATCATTTTTAGTTCTTTTTTTTCCTACCAGTACATAACACCTTCAGTTTCCATGTCTAGCAAGTCACTGCACACACCACTCATCTTAGGTGTCTGAAGGCAGGGCTCATGCACACCAGATTTAGAACCTAGCAATACATTCAGAACATGGTGTAACAGCCCAGTGAGAATTTCTATCAAACAGCACATGCTGAGAGAAAGAAATGAATAAATATCTGTGCACAGATACCTTCTCACCCATGATTATGGGCACCAAGTGGTCTAGCAAGTTGAATTCTGCCACAGGGATAATGATGGTGCACCTCAGAACAGTGAAGGTCGTAAGGCGAGTGGGGATGTATTCCTCCAAGGATGCTACTTCTTCTGAGCTTGGCATAGTTCCATTGCCATCCACAGGATCTACAATAAATCAAGATTACATGTTTGACTGCAGGGCACAGAACACCTCCTAGGGTTGCTGATTCAGAAATGGTTAGGGACTAATAAAAAATGGAACGCTTTCCCCCTCCTTTCATAGCTAATAATTTTATTCCCCACTGGGTCTACTCAAGGCTAAATGCAAACATAACTGAATTTCCTTACTTGGAAATCTGTATAGCCCAAAAACTCATCTGAACAATTCACATAGCTTGCTTGTATGGATTTTTACCCCGCATAACTATTATTTCAGACTTCTAAATACATACCAACAGGAACACCTTCTTTAAGACCCCCAAATTAAGCTAGAGATGCCAATCAAGTAACCCCTCATTACACAACCAAAGGCTTGCAATTGAGACAAGTGGCCTCCAAAGTGTCTGAAACTACCCCAGTGAAATTACACTCAGCACTGATAGAAGGCATCACAATTCATTTTAGCTTTAAGTTTTGCTCTTCGGACCCATAAAATCCCAACAGATTTGGAGCTGAACTGTTTGGAAACTGCACAGTCAAGAGCATGGAGTTAGGGCAGGTTTGATTGTGGTTTAATGAATGGATTTGCACCAGCAGCACACCTGGTTTAGATCTGCTGTATGGCTCATACTCGTGTTCCAGAGCACACACCAGCATCTTCATGACGCGGTGCACCGCGCTGCTGTCCAGACGAAGGTTCAGGGGGCCCACGATGAGGTTTTTTGTGGACATCTCCTGAACATCTCCGTGTCCAAAATCCTCACTCTTTGCTGAGGAAAGGTCTTGCTGGTTCCCAGAAACTGCAAAAAAAGTTGTAGAAATAACAAATTACACCAAACTTAGTATCTCTCAAGCTTAGGACTCCCTCAAGGTATCCAAGCTTCTGTGGCAAATTAGCCCCCCAGTGCCAGTCAGGGGGTGCCTCAGAACATCAGCCCAGCTCTGTGCCCAGCTCAGCATTTTGAAAGATGGGCTGCTATGACTTCTAAAGGAAAAAAAAAAAAGTGTATGGATGTGATTAATACACTGAAGTGAGAGAATTTCTATTTCTGGAATAGTTCCATTTAATTGTAAAGTGCAAAGAGAAAGTGATAGAAAACCTACAGAGCAGGTTATCATAGGTTACTTCTGAAGCTTTGCAGATGCATAAGAGAAGGTGACTCCTGGTCACTAAACATTCAGCTTTCCATAAACTGGGTGCCTCATTCTGACACAAAACCACAAGCCTTCAAACGAGAGCACTGCAGAGTGAACTGCCACCAGGGCAGACAGATACACAAACCAACTTCAGAAGTACCCCACATTATGTCTGTAGGTCATGCAAATCACTGATCTGGGAACTAACAGGCCACACAGTGTTTCCAGGAGGTTACTGTTTTGTACTGAAATACAAAGGAAAAAGCAGAAAATTCAAGTTGGAAAGACAGACAGAAATTCAAAATAAGACTGCTATGCATAACTACCAAAAAAGCAACAAGTGATTGATGTACTTCTACAAGTGACAGATTAAACTCTTGAGGTTAAAGTTATCCAGGAGGCACTTGTGGTTTAATCAGTAATCTTATGCTTCAGGAAAGGTTAAAGGTGCAAAGAATGTGTCAAACCAAAATTGCCTTGACAGATAAAAATCTTACAATCACAGTAACTACACCTCCTATAGCTCCAGTTGGCTGAGATTTGTTTTAGGGTAAGGTGGTGTGCACTGACCAGAACAAAAAACATAGCTCGTGTCAAAAGAACAACATGTAAAGAATAAACTCTGACAAATATTTTCATATAAACACCACATAATAATGTAACAATAATGGTATTTTTTTCAAATTATGATTTTTTTTTATACACAAGGTATTTATACCTTAATTTTAAGGAAATATTTTACACATATTTGCTCATAATTGCATCTTTGATTCACAATGTGGATATATCAGCTATAAAACATCTAGCAGAACATGTCACTAGCTCTTTGGAGGAGAAAAAAAAAACCACTGAAAAAAAGCCCACTGAAATCCTAAGCATTGAAACCATTAATTTAAAACTTAATTGCTCCTTTACTTTATGGAGTCAGATATATGCATTTAAAGATTACAATCTCTCCTCCTTGCCTGTTTCTCCAATGGAGAAAATTACAGCCATTTTCATCTTCTGCACCAAGTAGATGAACAACCTCACTCTACAACCAGTTTCTCAAAAGATATTTTTTCCCAAGCCACTAATGACAATGACTTGCAAAAAAACCAAGCCATGATACTTCAACTACAAGAGACTTGTTTTCAGTTTAGCAATTGGCTATAAAAGATGGATTTGTGATTACTTGTGCAGGAAGATAAACAGTCAAAAACTAACCAAAACAGCTCAAACAGCAACAAAGAGGAAACCATTTCACTCACCTGATGGCAAATCTAAGGTAAGTTAGAGGACAGTTGGTCAAGGACCAAGTGGTCATGAAAAGTCTTTGTTTCTATTATTTAACAGGGTAAACAAAGGAAAAAAGGTACCTTTGCCACTGGTGCTTTCCATTGTGTACAAGTAATCCATGTAGAAAGCTCCAAACCTCTGCATTCCAGCTATCTCTGTGTATGTCTCCTACCAACAAAGCAAAGCAAACAAAGGAAAGGTTGTAGAAGGAAAGGCTCTTGAGATTACCCACTGCTAGGCTGCTAGGAGGGAGAGCTAGACATGTTTGGATTCGTGCATCAACACAAGGCAAGGCTTATCAAAACAAAGGACAGAGGTTATCCCAAAGAATTCACCTTTGATAGGTAATGTAACTTCTATTTGAGGCCACACAAAGGCACATCCATAATTCCAGTGGACATGCTGACTGGTTCATCAATAACATCTAGTTAATTAGTACCTTTAATGGAGTAAATATTTTTTACTTGACCTCTTGCATTCAACAGATCTGCCTAATTACACACTGAAAACTGAAGCTCAATCATTCTGGCTTTTCTATTTAAGGAATATTGTCGTTTTATCTTTAAACAGTAGGAAACTTATTAAGACTTTATGCTGTCGTTGGGATTTATAGATAATATAATCCATTAGTACACACAAAGTTTCCTTCCTCTCTTGCCAAAAAACAAATTGTAGAAACAGAAAGACCAAAGCTTAAAACTAAAGTATACTATGGAAAATACTTGAATTTCTATAAGTACTTGTGATTTCACTAATTAATTTGATTATTTTACAGGATTCTTCAAGATGAGACAATATAAAAGGTGAAAATATTTTTAACTTTAAACCAGATTAGACATTCCAAATGGTAAGAAGCTTATCTGTATAATAACAGAGAGCACAGAACTGCACCTATGAATACATCTGGAATGAATCACCTTGGTCATCACAACCAGTCTTTAATTAAATAGCAGACAATTGGGGAATTCAGTTTTACTGCACAATTTACAATAACAACTATTGGGGACTGAAAATTTGGCTCTACCAGAGGCAGAATTTGCAAGACAAACATAGAGCACAGACAATAAAATAAAGATTGCTTAAGAGCTGCTTTCCACAAGAACACTTCTTAGTTTGAAGACCATGAACTACTCTCCGTTTGGGTGTAAAGTAGCACACTCTGGTAAAGCTTGACCTTTTCCTAGCATTTTCTCATCTCTCTTTCTCAGCAGGTGTTGCATAGTTCCTGCTTTTGGAAACTTTGGCATTAATTCAGCTTTTGGGGCAGGAGGGGAGTTGGAAGTTTCTTTTATAAGTGTTTTTATTACTTTGGGTTTTTTGGTTGTTGTTTTTGTTTGTATTATAAAACACAAACAGGTAAAATTCAGCTAAACATGGAAAAACAAAAAAATTTGTCTTCTGACAATACACAGACCTAAATCATTACAAATCCATTAGAGAGCATAAGAACTTTTTTTTCTTAAGGAAAATTCAATTATCTGACCTTATGATGAGCTGCATCCAATATAAATTCTGCACGAATACCATTATTTTCTGGACTTCTGTAATCAAATAGTGAATTGGTGAGGTATGTCATTCCTTTTGCACTCAGATTTTCTCCACAATTAAAGAAGTACGCCTCCTTCATGAGGGAAAACAAGAGAAATGAAGGTAGGGGAGAAAAAAAATACAGCCAAGTTAACAGAGCAATTTCAATGCCATCATAACACACTGCCACTGTGGCTTCCCTCAAGAGAAGACAGTTGAAATAACTTCACCCCAAGACTGCTGAAGTTCCTCTTCACTCCCTCCCCATATTCAATTAAGCAAAATGGCCTGAGCTAATATGTATTATACAGCTGTATATTATACAATGATACAGAACACACTAGTTTTATTTTAACAGAAAATAACCTCAGCAGTTACTCCAAATTCTGCTCCATACTCTTAAGTATACATGATCTTGTTGCTGAAAACTCCATTTCTCTGACCAATGTCTGATCTATCCTCTACATAAGTGGCTATTTCAATATCATTCTTTATTCACCTCTGTTTTTTTACATGCCTTCTCCATATCCCAATCAGTTTATCCTGCTAAAATAAACAAACCTTTCTATCAAGAGTAAGTCTTCCAGAAAGGATACTGAGACTAAGAACAGATGGCTGGAAAGAGGGAAGATAAAATAATAAAAATTAACATACTGGAACCTTTCCGAGAGGCACGTTACCAACTGTGACAGTACAGAAAGAAAACAGGGGAAATAGTATCAACATCACAAAAAAGCAGAGATTCTTAAATACACTCCATAGAGGGTAGCAGAAAAACGATCAAGGAAAACCTCAAATCACACAGAATCCAGGAGAACTGACACAGTTGGAAAAGACCTCTAAGATCATTGTGTCCAACTGTTAAGACTTCACCATCCCACTAGAGCATGCCCCAAAGTGCCTCACCTACCCAGGGATGGTGACCCCACCACTTCCCTGGACAGCCTGTTCCTGACTACGCTTTCAGTGAAGAAATTCTTCCCTATATCTGATCTAAACCTGCCCTGGTGCAACTTGAATCCGTGCTCTCTAGTCCTGGCTTTATTTCACAGGCCGTACCCACCTCACCACAACACCCTCTCAGGCAATCTGAGTGAGAGAGGAGGCCTCCCCCCAGCCTCCTCTTCTCCAGAATAAACAACCCCAGTTCCCTCAGCCACTCCTCACAGGACTTGTTCTCCAGACCCCTCCCCAGCTTGGCTGCCCTTCTTTGAAGTCACTCCAGCACCTCAATGTCTTTCTTGTGGTGAGAGGACTAAAGCTGAACACAGCACTCGAGCGCAGGGCCACGATCCTTCCCTCCTCCCACTGACCACACCTTCTGCTACAGGCCCAGATGCCACTGGTCCTCCTGGGCACACACTGGCCCATATTCAGCTTGCTCTCCACCAGCCTCTCCAGGTCCTTTTCCACTGGGCAGTTTTCCAGCTGCTCCTCCCCAGGCCTGCAGCGCTACCCAGGGTTGCTGAGGCCCGAGCACAGGGCCCTGAGCCTTGCTCAGTCTCATCCCCCTGCCCTCAGCTCATCGATCCAGCCTGGCCAGGCACCTCTGCAAAGCCTCCAATCCTCCAGCAGATGGACACTCCCACCCAAACTGGCATCATCTGCAAACGAGCTGAGGGTGCCCTCAGTCAGCAGTAATGATATTACCTAGACCAGTCCCAAAAATAAGCCCTGAGGGACACCACTGGTGAGCAGCTGACAACTGGATTGAATTCCCTTCACTCAGCACAACCCTCTGGGCCCAGTCAGACAGTCTTTAAACCCATCCAAAAGACCCCTGTCTGTGACACAAGTCACTAGCCCCCAGCAGAATGCTGTGGGAAATGGTGGCAAAGGCTTTACTACAGTCCATGCTGACAATGTTCACAACAGGCACAACAGGACACAATTACTAACTGCAGCCTTTCCAATTCTTGCAATCAAATATTTTAAATATTTAAAGATTATTTCATACCAGAACTGCTTAATCAGTAATCAACTTCCAGTATACTCACATCATCAGTCCTATTCATGTTTTCCTCAAAGTCTTTAATTCCCATAATTCCTTTAAGGCACATAGCTTGGCAACCAACAAAACCTATTTGGCAATCAAAGAAAAGTTCACCTTTCATAAGGACCTAATGAGGGGGGGGAGAAAAAAAAAAAAAAAGTGACATTTTGAGCAATCCACTTCAGGAGAAATAGACAAGTTTAAGAAAAGTGAACCAAAATATGAATAGATTTATATATTTAGAGCTTTGATAAATAGGAAATTAATCAAACAGGTTACTTATAAAGAAGGGATTACTTCAGCACTAGAAATTTAAATAATTTCTATCTTTTATTATTACAATATGCATCCAGTATAGAAGAATATGAACAATAATTAATGAAAGAAATTTTAAATATTTTATTACTATTTTCTACATTCAAAAAAATCTTATCCATGGAAAATTACCTCAACTGTGGTTCCTTCTTGTTCCCAGCATATAACTTCTTTGGATTTTACTTTCTGGGGGCTGTAATAACTACTTTCAGCTTGCATTTCAGTGAGCTATGAAACAACAGAATAAACAACTCGTGTAAGTCGGTATTAGGATGAAACAGCAGTAATGTCATTAATATAGAGAATTGATGAGGACAAACTATGGGTCAAAATCCATGAGCAAGCAGTAAACAGGTGCAGTTCAGCAGCTGTAACACATTATCCATATGGGAACCTCTCACATGCAATGTCTGCTTCAAGGATTCCATAACAGAAAGCTTTAGAGCCACTGTAATGTTTTCAGTTTCTAAAGAGAAACTGTGAAAAGATGATACAGACACACAGCTGCATTATTAACCGAGTAGTAAATTAGCTTGACTGCTGGAAAAATCCATAAGTACATTATTTATTCATCCCAGCAAATAAACAGCATGATAGTATTAAGAAAATATTGTGATTACAGCCGTAATCATTGTTGTTTCTGGTCACAGCACTTGAGAGCAACATTAGTTTGCATGTCGAGAATTATTTCAATATAAATGAAGTGGTAAAACATACACTCGGGCTAAAAAGCACATAACCTGCAGCTAAGGAGGAAAGAGGCACAAATAATGAAAGTGTTACACTTTGCATCTAAAATAAAATACTTAGTTGTTTACATTAAGCAGTTTAAATAGATCAGATTCTAGCTTTTATATATAAATCTTCAAAGGCCTTCATTATTTTGAAGGGTGGATAAACGTGGATGTTGTTTCAAATTAAGTTTTTTTAATCCAAATATCCTAGAAAACTGAATGGGGAAAAAACCCCACCACTGATCACCCTTCAGCTGTGTGCAATTATTGTAAAGGAAAAGCAATTAATTGATTAAAAGAACTCAGTCATTACAAGAATCATTTTCACCATTATTAGAAAACTCTACATGTAATTTGGCATGATTTTTAGCTGGAATGGTATCAACTGTTCAGAATGCTAATGCAGAAACATGACCTTATTTTTTTAACCAAAATATGAACCACAAATTAATTCCATACATTCTTTGCAAGCAAGCAGAACAATGAATTCTGTTTTCCTCCTAACTGTCATCATATTAGCATCACCCATTTACCAAGTACAAGACGTTACATTTTAAGTAGTTTTTATCTCTTCCCAATATAGAATGCATGCTCTTGCCAAAGAAATATTAGGAAAGCCCAATCCAGCAAATCATATTAAAAAAAAAAAAGAAGTTGCTATTATTTTTCATGAGTTTTCTCAAGGAAAAGAGCACTACATTACTACTGTATGACAGTGCACAAGAAAGAACATGCTGAGCCACAATGATGAGAAATTGGAGTTTTAGGCTTTTGGTCAAGTTTAAGTGGCATCCCAGGGATTTAATTGAAGGAAAAAGAAAAGATTTTCCATTATTTATTTTTAGCCTGTTTGCCTGTTGCCTTTTTTTTTTCTAATGCAAGCTGAAGCAGATGAACACAGACAAACACAACTGAATGTTGGTTGATGCTTTATGGCCTGAAGGTTTAAAACATGAAGCTCCCCAGCATGCCTGCAGCTCAGAGCATTAGAGTGAAGATCAGCAAGTATTCTAAAAAGCCTCAAATCTTCACATACACTTTACAGCTCAGAGTACAACTCTCATTTAATTACACTTGGTCCCTTAAATTCAATTCCAACCTGTGCAAAATGAGTTCAACATCTATTTAAATACATACTTGTACGTTACATTAAAAATATAATTATTCTCCAATTCACAAGATTTATGAAGCTAAAGATTTTTATTAATAACTTTAAGTAATATTATATATTAGATGGACAGAATACTGCAATAAGCATTCACTGAAGGCCTTTTAAGCACTTTCCCCCATCAAAAATTATTAAATTCAAAAACTATTAATCTAACTAATTAAGTGGTTTTCCTTCAAGATTAAAAGGTTTGCACTTAAATTCCAGCTCAAATGGCAAAACCATCTCACACTGCAATTAACAATATATTATGATGGGAGAGGAACTTCCAAAATCCACATTTTTTGTTATTCACTCATGTAACATTCCCTGTCTCAAATTTAACAGTACCAAAGCACACAGATAAATTTTACACTCTTAGCCAGCCAAATAAAACCCATGTAACAGAAATAATTACCTTAAAAGTCACCGTTGCCTTTGTACAGTAAAACCCAACTGAAACAACAGGATCCTTGAGGGATTGAGATCTCTGCTGATGTAACTTTGTCCCATCATCTGTTCCACTAAAATCATTTTCTTCATCATCATCATTGCTCACAATAGCAGGAAAAAAAGACCAGGCCCAAGAAACCCATCCTTGTTGCTGGTCATCTTGATGCAGATAAGGATCTTGATTAATACACTGTGCTGGATACTGCATTACTGAGCTGGCTTCATCTTCCACACCTTTCCAAACAAAAAGTCAAATTTCAAATCAACCATGACAGAAAATTTATTACACTTAAATGTATAGCATGTGAGCTGGAAATAGACTTTGCTCAGTGCAAGCATTACAAGCTGCTTGCATTCTGCCATCTGCATTCACCCACTTCTAAATCAGCAGCAGAAAAATTGTCCTGGTATCTAAGCTTTTATTATGTAACAGCAAAAGGTCAGCCTGTGCCTGTGATTCCTGACTTCCAAAGATTTATTTAGATTTCTGGGGGTCCTTACTTCAGGAAGTGTATTTATGTTTTGCAAAAAAAAAAACCAAAAAGGCACAAGAAGATAGATTTATTAAATTAGATTAATTTAGATGTATTCAACTCATTCTTTTTATTCTACTGGATCCCAAAAAGTTCCCCACACTACTGTTCTCATCACCGAGTTTTCAGTAAGGAGCATTTCATTTTATGAAAAATGTTGGTTTTATACTATCTATGCAGTATTTTATTCTGTTCAAGGTTATAATCAACAGCTCTCATTCATGAAGGCCTTCTGACAAATGCAGCTTGTCATTTCTACTTCAATTTGCATTTCTTTGCCCAGCAAGTGCTAGACTTCCCCTGCTTCAACTTCTTCCGGTCTTCAAAATTCTCAGATTAAATAATCTGCTATAAATAAAACCAGCTGTAGCATCTCAGCCTTAGATCAACCTCAGCAGCTCCATCCAACTGCATTCCAGCCCTCCCTTGCATCCCATGCTCCCATCCTCTTCCCACCTCAGTCATTTCCATTTCTAATCACATTAGCCAGTTTTTGCCACCACAAACCAAAAGCTTCTTCCAGTTCCAGAGAACCACAACTACAACTGGTAGCTCTGCCACGGGCTTTTGGGCAGACTTGACTCAAGCAGCAAAAATAGATGTCCATGGCATGGGCTTAAAAAAAATAAATTAATTCAGTCAAGTCTTTAAACTGAAGAGGTGGAGACTGCTCACTAATAAATGCTGGGTGAAACTGTTTCATGGATCTTCAGAACCTTTTCTAAGAGTTATAAAAATATTATCTATAAAAGGATGTCTGTACATTATTAAACTGTAAAGAATTTAGGCACAATTCCAGTGGAATTAATCTTAGATTTCATGAAGCATTACTCTTGGAAAGAAAACATGGCTAATATAGCTCAGCAGATAATACATGTCATTTGTTATTGTAAATTTATTTTTTTTTTCCCTGAAAATAGTAGCACATTTGAAGCTTCCTCTGAAAAATTAAAATCTGTGGTTGGAAATTGGGATAACAAACGTACCAAAAAGTGCTAAAAAAAAAATAATCAGGTGGAGTTCCCCCCCACCCCTTCTCAGACAGATGGGACAGGCAGAAATGTGGTAACAGGTATAGCCTCTACGTGGCAAAATATTCTGCAGTGAAGATAGAAAAGGACTAACTGCTTCTACAGTTCTGGCTTGGCCACCCAACAACTGTCATCTGCTTTGTGTTCTGAAGGAGATAATTCTGTCAAAAAGATATGCAAGTACAACCAAGTGCAATGACAATGGTTGAGCACAGTTGAACAAAAAGGAAATTACAGATTTCCTCCTTGTTCTTTGCAACCTTAGCCTCATTTCTGACCCTTCTGACAATTCTTGTGCACATCTGTGTGGTTACCTGATATTGCTCGTTTTTAATAAAACAGCCATATAAAAAAAGTCAGTCATCACATTCACAATTCTTCAAAACTAGAATGCAAATGAGATTTACAGACAGACTCTGCAACTCAGCCTTCCTGATGACATACATTAGAAATAAGGATAAGGAGATGAGTTGCCAATTATTGTACTCATAGTTGGACATAAGTATCTCTAATTCCATTCCAGATGCAGGAAAGACTGAGTATTTATCAGCAGATGCCATTTATCTTAACCTTAGTCTTTGCTTAAACTGTATTTGTTTCATCACCAATCTCACATCCTAACCCAAAGAAGTCAAATCCTGTGTACTTGTCCTGTCCAACTTCCATCTTCTTCCACTGTTCATCCTGGTCTTCTCATTACCAAGCTAATTTTTGGCTCCAGTTTATATCCTTTCATCTGAAACACTCTGTTCTTTCCTGTATTCAAATGGCTCTGCTCACTCCACTATCTCCAGGAATCAGGCGCCAAACATCAACTAATTCTAAATACATCATATTGATTTCTCTGAAATCAGAGACAACAGCAAAACTGCATCAAAGATTATTATCGAGTAAATTAAAACTGAAAAATCCTTCAGCACAGCAAAATCATTTAATGTCATAGTTGACAGTTTCATACTGTTGCAATACATCATCATAGCTTAAGAGCTCTGCATCACCCACACAATTTCAAGAGTTTGCCAGAAGTTACTATGCTCTTAGATGTGTGGTAAATACCTCATTGTACTCTTCAAAATCAGCCTTGGAAAGATATCCAAGGTTTATGTCTTGTGGTGATGAAAATAAAGACAAAAATCTCTAAATAAATTCCCTGTTTTGACAAATATTTTAATTCCTGATCTACAAAAGCATAAAACCTAGAACCTTCACGGTTCAGAATGACAGTCCACCCTTCCTCTTTTATTTAGTGCTTGATATATTACAAAAACCTTCAGATTCACATCTGGATGTTCAAGACCATGACATCCCTGATTAAATTACTAAAAAAGATATCATAGTGTAAGTCAGTAAAATAAGTTTGACTCTTGAATGTTGTGTTTTTCTTACATAGAAGTCAAAAAATAGGCAAGTATTTAAGGTCTAATATCTTTTTTTTTTTTTCCCCTTAGATTTTAATATAAACTAAACATAAATATACCTTTCTTATCTTGCTGAAAATCCCTAACAATTCACTTACCAGGAAGACCCACCCAACCAGAAATAAGACAACAGCAGTTAAATTGGTAGTCCCTAGCAAAGTCACATAAAATTGAGAATTAAATGAAAGGTTCACAGCTCAAAACACATCACTGTTGTAACCCCAGCAACATTTCATAGAATCATGGAATGTTTAGGGCTGGAAGGGACCTCCAAAGGTCAGCTAGTGCAGCCCCCCTGCAGGGAGCAGGGACACCCTCAACTAGACCAGGCTGCTCAGAGCCTTGGCCAACCTCCCTGGAATAGCTCCAGGGATGGGGCCTCAACCACCTCCCTCAGGAGCCTGTTCCACTGATCCATCACCCTCAAGGGCA
>JAOEGS010022910.1:16089-32751 GCA_025447755.1 Corythornis vintsioides
AATTTATGAAAAATTAAATAAATTTAATAAATTTTAATTAAAATTAAATTCAATCATCAGCTAAAGCTTGTTTAAAAGACAGCAAAGTAGTTCATCCAAACCAAAATGAAATCAGAAAGTTGTTTATGAAACTCTTTCAATCAACAGCTTTCTTAAAACCCACACAAAATATTCCCACCAGATGCTTCAGTTTTCATGAAGCAGCATTTTCTGACACTGTGCTCTCAATACTGTTTGTCCATCCACAGCCCAGTGGGAAGCCTGACCAGTGCTGCCAGCCCTGCTGTGAGTGAGGAACCTCCACACCACTTGTAAGGCATCTGCTGAGATATTTTGGCCCTGGATCTCTGGAGGAAGGGAATCCAAAGAGATGGCCCCAGCATGGCCCTGCACAGAGAGCTCTCTCACCAGCCCTGCAGCCTGGGGTCATGCCAGCAGGCTGGGCACAGCCACCCTGATGGGTAGAAAGAGATTTTAATTAAAAACCTGTCAGATGGTAAAACTCCTGGAGTCCAATGCCAGCTACTTCTCCATCTAGGCAGAGAGCAGCCCATGAAAGTGTGTGAGATCTCAAGTGCAGGTACCTGAATGTGTTTGCTCGCTGTGGGGGTTTTCTCTTTACAAAGTAAAAATTAGTAATAACAATTATTTTCCTATATACATCATATATATCCAAACCTGATCAGGAACTGCTTTAAAAGCAGTGAAGGGAATATTCACAGTTATGTGTATGTGTCCCAAAGTCAGCAGATCTTTTTCACTCCTATTTTGGAGAGAGATGAACTGTTGTTGATCAGGAGGAGTATCTGGTTTGGAGATCAGACAAACAGCTAGATGCAGAGCTAGAAATAGAAAGCAGGAAACTTATTTTTCACTCTGTGTGCCACATTCTCTTCATATGTGAGAGAGAAAGAATGAAATTAACCATGGAAGTGTTGTCAGGTTTCGGTGGTGAAATGCTTTGGAAGGCTGGGAGGAAAACATTTCCCCCCTGCTCTCAGCTCTGTGTTGGCTCCCCCTTCTCTGCTGACCACAGGGAATGATTTATGACCCCACCAAGTCTCTTGTCCTAAGGCAATGTCCCATTTCTGACTCTCACTGGGTGCCACAAACTCCTCCCATCGACGGGGCTAACCTTGATGAGCCTTTCAAGCATCCTTTGGGTGGGATGGGGGCAGAATCTGTTCTGTGTGCCAGACACAGAAGAGAAGGCTGGGATCTTCTGCCAAGTTCATGATCCATAAGCTCCTCAGCTCTGGTGGCTCACCAACTTGAGAGACCATGCTGAGCAAGGCAGTGGCATGCCCTCTCCCAGTAGCTTCCTCTGAAGTCACAATATGCATCACTGCTTGGAGATGTGTTCTCTCCTGATCCCTCAGCTACAGAATCACAGCAAATAAGGTGATTCTTGAAAAATATTCTAATCCCTTAATGTTTGGGGGTTTTTTTTAAGTCTTCCCTAGTTGCTTGGTGTGTAGTTCAGATGATAGGATTTTCTGTGCTCTCCCCTTCCTTGCTAGTCAATGGTCCTCAAACTTTAATCTCTTCCATCTCTGCTTGCTGGTCTCACAAGGACTTTTTTGTGACTGCTTCCAACAGGGTGGGCTGAAATTTGGCAGGCTAAATCCTGTCCAGAAGAGATACAGGCTGAAATAGCAGGACTGGGAATATAGCTCAGTCTGACTCAAGCAGGAGGTACCAATGTTGCAGCCTTCTCCTGCCTGGAACATAGTAAGCAACCTGCTAGCAGGAGGATGACAACAGAGTAGCCCTCATAGATGTGTAGATTCATAGATTCATAAATATTAGGGGTTGGAAGGGACCTAGAAGATCATCTAGTCCAACCCCCTTGCCAGAGCAGGGTCACCTAGACCAAGTCACCCTGGAACAGATGCAGGCAGGTCTCAAGTGTGTCCAGAGATGGAGACTCCACAACCTCCCTGGGCAGCCCCTTCCAGAGCTCTGTCACCCTTACTGAGAAAAAGTTCTTCCTTGTGTTGACCTTAAACCTCTTGTGCTCCAACTTCCACCCATTGCCTCTTGTCCTGTCATTGGATGACATGGAGAAAAGTCTGGCTCCATCCTCCCTACACTCACCTTTAACATATTTATAGACATTAATGAGCTCCCCCCTCAGTCTCCTCTTCTCCAGGCTATGTGTAGCTGGGCTCTGCTTTGAGTGTGGGACCTGTTTTTCCCTATCCTCATTTGACCAGAAGGAAGAAGCTATAGGTAGGACTGGGATGTCACTCATAACCTTCAGCATGACTTGACTGGTTTGGCTTAGAGTGGCTTAGAGCCCTTAGCAGCTGGGGATCAACGGGACTCACTTGCAGCTGGGCCCCCGAACGCAGTTCACGTTTCAAAAGAAATTGGGATGATGGAGTAGAACAGGCAGTAATGAAACTCTGAAGGACCTCGGAGTGGAGCTTCTTTTTCTCTCCTTTTAATTGCAAGGCTAATGTTCCACATCAATATCCAGCAGCTGGTTGTTTGCTTGCGTCAGTTCGAAAGCCTGGCTAAAACACAAGAGCGAGGACAGCTGGGAGTCAAAAAAGCTTTCAGAGGAGATGAGACACTTTGCCACCAGTGCTTTGTGGGAGGGGCATTCTGACAGCAAGACCATTTTAAAAGATCAAGTGCACAAAGTTTTTTTTCCAGAATTTAAATATTCATTAAACATAGGTACCAGAGGCAGCTTCAAAGCATCAGGTTTGAAATGCTCCTGAGCTAAGAGGAAAATATTAGTGGTACATGATGCTTTCTAGTTCCACGTGAGGACGATTCAACCAGGCACTGCTAAATGAAAAAAAGCTTAAACCTCTGAAGTGAGCTGAGCAGTCAGTGCCCAGTGCCAAAAGGACAGAGCACAGAGTTCTTTCCTCCATTCTCTTTATTATTAACAATTAACTTTTTGCTCAAATCTGCAACTGTAACAGCTCCAGGTACAGAGTCACACTCTGGGAAGCCACCAAAGGCTGACATTTGAAAGGGAGAAGGGATCCAAGCTAGCTGCTGGAATGCAGGTTCTCTGTTTCAGCAGCCAGTTCCTCTGATTCTTCATACAAATGTATGGATAAATATCCAATTATCGGTATGTGACAGACAGCCATGTCTGTCTGAATACAGCTGCCTGCTTTTTTTTTCCTTTTCCCCTTTTTCCATACCCATAGGTTAAAATAAAACTTAAACTTTCTAACTATATTCATACATACATGCTATCCTAGATACAGAAGTTTGGTGCTGTGTGTGTGTTAGGTTTCCCTGAGGCATACATCATGTTTTCCCATCTTTTTGCATTATAGAATTGTATAATTATAGAATGTTAGGGGTTGGAAGGGACCTAGAAGATCATCTAGTCCAACCCCCCCTGCCAGAGCAGGGTCACCTAGACCAAGTCACCCAGGAACAGATCCAGGTGAGTCTGGAATGTCTCCAGAGCAGGAGACTCCACAACCTCCCTGGGCAGCCCCTGCCAGGCTCTGCCACTCTCACTGGGAAAAAGTGTTTACCTTAAACCTCTTGTGCTCCAACTGACTCCCATTGCCTCTTGTCCTATCATTGGATGATATTAAGAAGAGTCTGGCTCCATCCTCCCTACACTCACCTTTAACATATTGATAAGACACTGATGAGGTCTCCCCTCAGTCTCCTCCAGGCTAAAGAGCCCCAGCTCTCCCATCCTCTCCTCAGCAGGGAGAAATTCCACTCCCTGCAGCATCTTGCTGGCCCTGTGCTGGACTCTTTCCAGTAAATCTCTGTCCTTCTTGAACTGTCTCACCAGTGCAGAGTAGAGGGGGTGGAGAACCTCCCTTGACCTGCTGGCCACACTTCTCCTAATGCATCCCAGGATGCCATTGGCATTCTTGGCCACAAGGGTGCATTGCTGAGTCATGGTCATATCTCATCCACCAGGACCCCCAGGTCCTTTTCCCCAGAGCTGCTCACCAACAGATGAGACCCCAGCCTGTACTGATACATGGAGTTGTTCCTCCCCAGATGCAGCACCTTACACTTGCTCTTGTTAAATTGCATTACATTTCTCCCTGTCCAGCTCTCCAGCCTGTGCAGGTGTCTCTGGATGGCAGCACAGCCTGCTGCTGTGTCAGCCACCCCCAGTTTGGTGTCATCAGCAAACTTGCTGAGGGTGCTCTCTACCCCCCTTGTCCAGGTCATTGATGAAAATATTGAATAATACTGGACCCAGCACTGACCCCTGTGGGACTCCACTAGTCACAGGCCTCCAGTCAGACTCTGCTCCACTGACCACAACTCTCTCAGCTCTGTCCTTCAGCCAGTTCCCAATCTACCTCACTGTACAATCACTCAATCCACACTTCTTAAGCTTGTCTGTGAGGATCCTATGGGAGACAGTATCAAAAGCCTTGCTGAAGTCAAGGAATACCACATCCACTGTTCTCCCCACATCTATCCAACTACTTGTGTGATCATAAAGGTCTATCACATTAGTCAAGCATGACTTCCCCTTACGGAATCCATGTTGACTACTCATGCTAAGCTTCCTTTCCTGCACATGCTTTGAGATGGTGGCAAGAACAAGCTGTTCCATCACCTTTCCAGGGATGGAGGTGAGGCTGACCAGCCTAGAATTACCCAGGTCCTCCTTTTTGCCCTTTTTGAAGATTGGGACAACATTAGCCTTTTTCCAGTCCTCAGGCACCTCTCCTGTTCTCCAGAACCTTTCAAAAATTATGGAGAGTGGCCTGGCAATAACCTCTGCCATCTCCCTCAGCACTTGTGGGTGTATCCCATCAGGGCCCATAGACTTGTGGATGTCCAGTTTGCTTAACTGATCTCTAACCCAAGCCTCTTCAACTGAGGTAAAAACTTCCATTCTCCAGAATTCCTCTCTAGTTACTAGGTAGAGAGGGTTCATGATCTGGCTGTATTCTGGGATGTGCATCTTCCAAAAACCTATGGCACCTAGGGACAATTGGGTCACTTTTTTGCTGGTCAGTGGAGACATAGTTGTTATTTTGTTAATTACCTCTGTTGGGATCTGATGGCATCCATCCTGCCACTTGACTGTTCATACTAACCAACAGTCTCACTTAAGCATCTTTTAGGAGCTCAAATCAGTTTACACTCCTTCTGCTGATCAGTTGAAAAACAGACAACTTCTTCCTTTTCACCAGGAGATGAAAGCACCTTTTGCTTCCCTAAGACTCCCAGTTAGCTGCAGCTATGTATGGTGGATTTTTTCTGTCCAGACCAAGGCCCTGCAAATTCATGTCATGCAGGGAATAGTGTGAAAATCTGGCAGTAGCTAATCACTCACCACCTACTTAGGTTGCCTTCAAAATCCTGTTTCAGCAGGAGGCAGGCCTAACACTGTGACACATGTTACTGAGTACTACATATGCTTAAGCAAAGAGAAAAGAGTGGCAGGAGAAGGAGAGGTAAGAGAAGGGACTGGTTACTAGAGAAAGTGCATTACTGAGATATCCATTTGTTACAGGGGCAGCAGAACAAGACAAACTTGTCAAAATTACCTTTGATGATCAGGGTTGAAGCTGAAGGGCCTGACAAGGTCTCAATTCTGTGGGAAACTCCAGTACAAGGAGGTGACATCCCCATTTGAAGTCCATCCAGTTCAGTGTTCGGTGACAAGTGCAGCCCTTCAGCATAGTTCACTCTAATTGCATCCTATTTACTGTGTAATTGCCCTATAAACAGACACACACATACAGCATAAGAAGAGAATTGGGATCTATAATTATATGCAATTAGCAACATTCACTGCTCCCTGCTCTACTTATCCCTAATGAATGGCCTGTGCAAACAGCAGGGTAGGTACTGGGACAAATTTATGCATGACATGGGCAAAGGTAGAACCAGAGGTGAGCAGTTTGTCATGAAACAAGGAGATAGAAGAGCATTGAAGACTAGCACGAGCACTGAGTGGGTCACCAAGGCCTGGAGAGGAGTCAGGTGGATAGACCATGGCCAAGGGATTCAGAGGGCTCAGACTCTGCTTTCAGACCTGTCAGTGTAGTTCTGGGAAAAGAATTTGGGTATCCTCATGAATCAACTTCACCAGCTATGAGACGGGGCTTGCACACTAATCTTCTTTGAACTGGAGATGGGATATACATGGAAGAGCTAAGGTATATTGTTATTTCAACAATCCACAAGTGGCCATCATATCTTAGAGTCCTGTAAACACTGTGCAAGCTTAGCAGATGCAAAAGAGTTAGACATACAAATCAGTTAGCACTGCACCTGGTGAGAGCAGCTGAAGAGGCACAAATGTGTGGCTGAGGAACTTCTCCAAAGCCAGAAATTATAGGGTTAGACAAAACCAGATATTCTGAGGTATTGGGAGCAGACCATAGGTGAATAATGACAGCCTCCTCATGTCAGGCTTATAAAACGAAACCATTAAATGATGGAAAAATGTATTCTTGGGTGCAAAATAAGTCCTTCTGTGCCTGACAGATGGAGAAAATGGAGTGTTCTGTCCCTAGCAGCTACAGTTCTGGGAAACAGAGCTGGGCCCTGAATGAATCCATACTATGAGGCATTCCAGCAGATCTGTATTTTGCTAAACAGTGATTATAGTGGTAAAAAAATTTTCATGTGCAAAAGAAATCTGCTGAAAAGGGAAACAACCCAGCTGGGCTTCCACATTCTGTTCAAATCCAGGCTGTGGTGTTATCTGGGAGGCTGCCTTCTTGCTGGCAAGGGCCCTCTGGAAGAGACAAAAGCAAAACATTTTTTATAGCCCAGATCTCCTGGGGAGGTGTAGTCTCCTTGGAGGAATTCAGCAGCTTAGCTTAGAATTGCTCTTTTATCATAGCATCATAGAATGGTTTGAGTTTGAAAGAACTTAAAAGATCATCCAGTTCCACCACCCCATGCCACCTAGTGGGACACCTCCCACTAGACCAGGTTGCTCAAAGCCCAATGCAGCCTGATCTA
The DNA here is from genome assembly GCA_025447755.1 of Corythornis vintsioides. Classification (NCBI taxonomy): domain Eukaryota; kingdom Metazoa; phylum Chordata; class Aves; order Coraciiformes; family Alcedinidae; genus Corythornis; species Corythornis vintsioides. Next base: position 23,032 of record JAOEGS010022910.1, read on the forward strand.
AAACACTTCTAGGGAGGGGACATCCACAGCTACCCTGGGCAACCTGTGCCAGTGAATGAAGAATTTCTTAATTCCCAATCTAAATCTCCCAGTTCAAAGCCATTACACCTGTCCTGTTACTACAAGCTCTTGTAAACAGTCCCTCCCCAGCTTTCTTGTGGGCCCCTGAAGGGGGATAATGGAAGGCCATAATTTTCTTCCTTTTGTTTTTCCCAACAATGTGAGTAATTTCCCTTGGCCTCCATTGGCCCATCTTTGCAGCCTCCAGCCTCTTTTCCTCCCAGAGGACCTTGTCCCCTCTGGACTTGGTGGGAATAAAGCCAGCGTGGCCAAGCTGCTGCTGCCCAGGAGGGACAAGACTGAGCCCTCATCTGTGCCTTTCGTTCTGAGGAGGAAAACCTCTAGTAATTAAACGTGGGTTTATGTTCCCTTTTGTGTGGTTACAGGCAGAAAAACCTTGTCTCAGCGGGGCTGACATCCCCTCCCACATACAGCCTGTGGCAGCAGAGGCTTCTCTGAGTACTCAGCTGGGTAGCACCCTTCCCGAGAGGGCCTGTTTAGTGCAGTCTCCCGTCTCATAACACAGCTCCCTGACACAAGCTGTGTCTTACTTGGCCACAGGAGGTTTTAGAATAGGCAGAGGAATTTCTCTATCCACACAGAGCAGAGTGTAAGCCCTGGGTGAGTGGGTGGGTAGCAGGCTGGGCTTCTGTTTTGGGAGACAATAAAGCATCTTCCTGGAGAACAGTGACTCCGACCTGCCCTGGGGACTGCTCCTCCTGCTGCCTTTCAGAAAACACTAAGGGAGGCTGCTTCTAAATTTCCCTTGCACTGAGGGAAATTTAGGTTAGATATCAGGAAGAATTTCTTTACAGAGAGGGTAGTTAGGCTTTGGAATGAGCTGCCCAGGGAGGTGGTTGAGTCCCCATCCCTGAGGGTGCTTAAGAATCACGTAGACATGGTGCTGGGGGACATGGTTTAGGGACCCTGGCAGTGTAGGGTTAATGACTGGACTTGATGATCTTAAAGGTCTCTTCCAGCCAAATCATTCTATGATTCTATGATTCTGATTCTTCCCCTTCCCAGCATGGACCTGACTTTTCGGACATTCATTTCCATGACACAGCCTCAGTTGGCCTATTCTTGACAGAGAAGGTTTCATTCAGGTATTGGAGTTGCCTTCTCATCAAGCAGCTCTTCTCCACAATTTGGCTCCCCTTCAGTGGGAGGAGCCTTGCAACCTCCTCTACTGCCCTGCACCACCAAACCTCTGCAGAGCACAGCATCACAGCAGGGTATGCTTCTGGCTTGGTGAAATACCAGGAACCCTGCCTGTGCCAAGGAGCCTGGCATGAAGTGATATTGGCTGGGCAGAAGCCTGTGGGCCTGGAGAGCTCAGCAGGGCTGTAGCACTGGGTAAGCACAGCAATCGTTGTGCTCAGAAAATGCTACATTTAATGTGCATAAAATGATCACAGACATTGCCCTCACTACATTTAGAAAGAAGACAGTCTGCCTGCTCCTTTGAGTGGTGGGGATTTAAAATTCTTTTTTCTTGCCCTGGAGCATGAGAGTTTTTGAGAACTAGAAATGGCAGGAGAGAAGAACTAGAAACAATTTCTGCACTGGGTGCCATCAGCCCTCTGAGGCCAGACCCTTCTCCTCACCCCACCAGCAGCCAGAACTCTGACAGGGGCTGCACCTTATGGCTGCCCAAAGGCCCTGTCCCCAGCAGGATCATTTTGATAGTGTCAGGAAGAATTATAGCATCAATTTCGTTGGAAGAGACCTTGAAGATCATCAAGTCTACCCATTAATGCAGCACTACCCAGTATCCACTAACCCATGTCCCTCAGCACCACATCTCCATGGCTTTGAAACCTCTACAGGGATGGGGACTCCATCACTGCCCTGGGCAGCCTAAGTCAGGCCTTGTGAACCCTTGCAGGGAAGACATTGTTCCTCATGTGAAATCTAAACCTCTCCTGGTGCAACTTGAGGCTGTTTCTTCTTGTCCTGTTGATTGTTCCTTGGCAGAAGAGACTGACCCCCACCCGACTCCAGCCACTTGGACACATCACTAGGTAACCTCTCCATTGCCAGCAGCCTTCAGCAGTCAGCATGAAATGAGATGTTACTAATGCCTCTGCATGGCAGCAGCCTTTCCCTATGCTGTGCAGGCTGGCACCAGAATGACAAACACCATTTTGTAACACCATGCATTGACTGCTCACAGCCATCAACTGCTGGTGCTTGCTTTTCTTCAGCTCCTCTTTGGAGATGGAATTAGCCTCTACAATGGTGGACCCATGGTGAGTACAATTTTCATGTGGATACCTACACTATGACATTCAATTATTACAAAAGCTGTGTTAACTGAGTTAAATTATTAAGAAATACTTGCCAGTGTATGAAGTGGCAATGTTCTGAGAAGAGGGAATTCTCTGGGCTCACAAAAGCCATGTGAAAATGCAATGTATCTCCTCCTTGGAGAAATATCACTGTCTGGGTCTACTCAAACTCTTAAGAGAGCTCTCAGGTTTGACAAGTAATCTTAAACCTACATGTGCCCGTATGCAAAAAAAAAGAAAAAAATATCAAAATTTGAATACAGGGCTTGGACCCTGACCTTTGGGAAATTCTGGCACAGTAGTGCCCCAAGTCCCAGGCTAAGGAGCTTGTTTTGGTGTAACCTGTATGGAAACCCTGCAAGAGCATCACTTGAGAGCAAGTGTGGGTGCCATTCCCAGTGCTGTCACAGTGCCAAAGTCTTAAAAAATAATGCAGGCATGAACAGAGCCATTACTAACCCGTAAATGTTTAGTGAAGCCAAAAGAGAAACTCTGCAGGGAAAGAAATGTTCTTTTCAGACTTCTGAAAGCACTGCAGGCAACAGGGAGAAAACAGCAATATTACAGGCTAATAACAATGATTCTTGAGGACTCCTTTAAAGTAATAAATATGTTCTTAATAAGCGCATTTCCTCATTTTGGGAGCTCTGGGTTTGAGTGCAGATGTAATTTCATATGCTGAGGGTAGTGGTGAGGATGCATCTGAAATGCCTGGGGGACTCTGAATGGGGCAGGCTGGCTCTGGAGAGGAACAGCCTCCCATTAGAAGGGATTTAGCCTGAATTTCTTCTCAAAGATGAGAAAAGCTGGACATCTCCCAGCCTCCTCCCCACTCCCTGCCTCCCCTAAATGTGACTATCACACATGCTTCAGCCTGTGAGAGTGTGAGACTCAGCCCCTGCCCAGGACAGAGCATCAGCATCCCAGCTGAGCCTCCCAAATCCACACAACAGGGCCTCTGGGATGTCTGTGGGGAATCTGATGGCAATGTTGTGGTGACACAGCTTGATGGTCCCTCTGCTGAGGGTCCCCAGTGCCTATTTCTCATGGATCTCTAATAAAATTAATAGGGTGTTGCTGGAGTGTTGGTTGAGGGAGATGGTGGAGAGGGGTGGACAGACTTCGGGTATGATTATCTTGTCTTCCCCTGCTTTTTGCATTTTAGTAAATAAACCTAATATGATGCTGGGCAGCAATTCAATCTGTCACACTTCACACATCAGAATAATTCAGCCAGAAATAGAAAGCGTTCAACCCCCATTAGAGGCAGTGCCCTGAAGAACAGGCTGATTTCTCTGGGTTTTGGCTTGTAATTTATTTCACATCAATTATGTGCTGCCAAAAGAAGTAGCTTCATGCCGAGCTGTGATCTGCCATTCTCTTAGAGATATCCTACATGTTTTGCTTCTTCTTAGACTGCTGGTCAGCAGGTTCCCATTGACAACAGCGTTTCAAATCTGTGAAGAAGCCACATGTGGCACCTTGTTCCTGGTGCTGCAGGTTAATTCCCTTCATGGTCTTGGGTCAGTTCACCTCAAATTCCTTTTCTTCGTTAAGAGGGATGCTAATTTTCCTGATCATGTTCTGTTCATCTCAATAGGGGCAACGTGTTTGGATCTGGAGGTGACCATCCTGCTGACCTTGTGACCACAGAGCATGTGCCCAGACTCTCACCCCTTGGCAGATCAGAGGTGTCACAGAGAGAAGGACAGCTGACCCCATTGTCCAACACACTGTGGTGGGAGCTGGGTTTTGTATTCATTCTACATCTATGTGCTCTGATGATGGCTGGGAAGGTCCTCCAGAGAAAGAGATTTTCACAGAAGGTAAAACATTTTATACTTAAATTGCATCTTGCTGGAAAGGCATAGATAATGTCTGCAAGAGAAAAGCAGGGCCTTGCCTAAGTCACCTATGTTTAGCACTTCTAAGCTGATATTTCTGCAAAGCAGAGGTAGAAGGACCACCCTTGTTGCTCAGCTCACTGCCTGTGCTGTCTGGCCTACCCTGGCCTTCTGTTAGCAGTCAAGGTGAGCTCCTTCCCTGCATCTGAGGGGTGGCAACAGGCTGCAGAGCCAGCCAAGGGTGTGCCACTCAGGGCTTCTCAGGACACCAAGTGCCACTGGGGGCAGCTCCCCCCACATGCCTGTGCACCAGTCTGTCTTCCTTCAATTTCTTCTATGCATGTACATATGTACATGCATATATAGTGTGCAAACAAGGTAGTGCTGCTGAAGTTCTCTCTGTAGTAGGTTTCACAGTGTTTCCACTTCTGATAAAGAAGCTTTTTGCCACCTCTAAGTGTACTCACAGCTAGTCATGTTTTTCTCTGCCTTTTTTGTTCTACTTGCTGGAAAAATACGAGGGTGCTTGGATGTCTTGTAATTAAAGAACACACTTATGTTGTGCAACCCTTCCTGAAAGACTCTCATGAAGGTACAGTTTCCATGCTTCATCAGACTGGGAGTTATTGGCACAACCAGGGGGGCTGGGGTTTATTGCTGTCTCCAGAACAGGCTCATTGTATGTCTGGGAGCATTGCACAGGCTCCTCGTGTTCCTGTCCCCATGTAAAAGTACTGCAGGTACCACAGCCCCAGCATAAGTAGTACTAGGACAGAAGTGAGTAGTAAGATGAGGACCATGGAGCTGCCCAGGGCACTGGTACTTCTGGAGGTACTTCTGGAGAGCAGAAAGCCATGAACAGGCAGGTCACAGCAGCCCAGTCCTGGTTCATCCCACAGAGCTGCAGTTGCTGGAGTCTGGGGACAGGGCAAGCCCACCCCCACTTAACTCACCCCCAAATGAAAAGCAGACACTGGTCCCTCATGTGGATCTCATCTTACTTCTATTTAAGGATGGATCAAGGGTCCTGATGGATCAGGACATCCCATCCCTGATTCAACAACCAGTGACAAGAGCATGACCAGACTGTCATGGAGCGTTTCCAAGAGTGGGAAGGCAGTGATCTCTTCCTGATGCAGATGGAAATCATCATCTCCTCAAAGCAGAGCGATAGCCTTATCTCATAATTATCTCCTAATGAGTATCATTTCACATGCAAATCCCATCTATATAAAATTTTAAACCTTTTCAAAAACCTGAATGACTGACAGAGTCTGTAATTTCCTGCTGTGGTGACACCACTGTGCAGCATCATTGGGCAATATGGTTGTTTCAGTACCCTAATTTGCCTGTTCACCCCATGAAGAGTTACCTATGTGGCTGCAAGGGCACCACAGGACAAGCAGAGAATGGTACAAGGACTAAGAGGGAATGATCCCCTGCAGGTCCTCACAGTCTCTGGGATATTTACAAAACAAGCTTTTCTCCAAACAAGCCCATTCAGAAGGCAAAATGTAGCTATGAAGCTATAACCCAGGGGCTCTGGGTCGAGGAACTTAAAAAGGGTCCCTAATATGTATCAGGGAGGGGGACAACCATCAGAGATGTGGGAATTGGGTGTCAGGCTGATAGGTGCCAGCTGCCAGCCCATGCTGATCTTGGCTTAGCACAGGTCCCTTTGCAGGCATCCTTGCCTAGGCTTGGACTTCCCAGAGGAAAATTATTTAAATCTTTCACTGATTGTTGTCCTCATCCTCACCTCCTCATCTTGTTTTAAAAGAATTGTTTGGATGTTTAGGGAAGACTTGATGTTTCTCATTCATTGTTTATATCATCACCCTCTTTCCCGTGTCACTGAGAAGCAGGAAGGGAGAGAAAAGAAACCCAAAGATGTGAATTTGGGTGGGAATGATTAGTGGTATTCTTCAGCAGCCTTCAGATGGAAGTCCCCAGCTGACATCACTCTGTGGGCTGGCTCCCCCATCCCTGCTGGGTGCTCTGCTGAGGATGCTGCAGAGGATGGAGAAGGGAAAGGCACTCTTTAAGGAGTAGCCTGCAACTTTCTGGCCACTGATTAAAAAAAAGTTGAAATTAATCTTTAAATAGGTTTGGAATTTAGGCAGAGCACACACACACATACACACACCCACCCCGACTTATCTTCCCCAAATAAAGTATTTCAGTGTGAGGAGCATCAACTGTCTCTAGATATTCATGTTCTTTTGCTTAGTGATTTCTCTGCTGGTTTACTGCCATTCACAATGGCACCCTGAGCTTGTGCAAAGGAAGGAGAGAAAGGGCTCATTTCTGGTGGGACAGCTTTCTATACCTGGGTTGGGAGCCTCAGCTGCCATCTGCCAGTATCAAACTCAGTTTTCTTCCCCATGACTAAAGTACAAGTGGTTTGGGTATTGCAAGAAATAAATCACATTTCTGTCTCCTGGGAGACTCCTCTAAATGGAGTAACTCACCCAGCAAAGGCTTTGCACAGCATGCCTAGTGTGGAATGAAACCCAAACTATACCAATGGACAAGATGGAGTGTCTTGGAATGCACAGGGACACAGAGAGAGAGAAAAGCACAGAGACCAGAAAAAGAAGGAGGAAAGCCAGGAGCCAAGTTGATTTAAGTGACAGGAGCTGCCTTCTTGCACAGCAACCTGGCTTCTGGAGTCAATGCTGGGGTATAAAGCAGCCTCTTGTGCCAGCTGCTGCTGCTGAGGAAACCTTCAACTGGGAGAAGGGAACAGTTTGATGGAGCCAGAACCCAAATCTGTGGGATATCTGTAACCAAGAGTAATAAGGTACTAAGTTTTCCAGGTGACAGGAGATGGCAAAGCAGACTTAGCCACTGGGAAATCAGGGGGGTTGCTCCCAGCTCTGGCTCATGTAGATTCATTGCTTCACACAAAGCCAAGGCCCGACTGAGCTCTGCTCACTTCAGTGTATTGCCTGCTTAAAGAGCAGCAGACAAGAGGCCAAAGCACAAAGCCTTTTTTTTATGTGAGGATGGCTCATTCAAAAGCAGCCCAGAGTGAATAACAGCAATAAATTATTGCACCAGAGACCTGTGTGTTGGCCCATAAAGGAACAATTCAGTGGCCAGCAGTTTGAGCTATAATACATCTGCTTGCAGCACAGGACACGTGCTGCCTTGTCAAAAAGGTGGAGGAATTTTGGAAGGGATCTTCTGAGAGAAGGCAGGAGCTGAGGAGTTTTCAGAAGAGTGGAGAAATTAGTTTTCCTCACTGGTGCTACTGCAAATAAATGGACTGGGCTGCCTTTTCTCCCTGCCTGTCCCTGTTGCCTGTCTCTGTCATTCCTCAGTGTGGAGAGCAAAGGAAAAGAGGTAAACAGGATTATTTTCTTGTTTCCTGGCCACACTGGTGTAATTTCTATATTCTCCTCCCTCCTAGAAGAACCAACACTTCTCAGAGGATGCACAGCAAGGAAAAATAAGACCACGTGGCAGATGCTGGTTAAAGCTATTTTTATGTCAGGGTTAAGAAGAAATGAAAGAGGCCCAAATTTGCCACTTTCTTCTTTGTTGCAATTCTTCAGGATGAGAGACTATTTTACATAGAGAAAAGAGAGAAGAAAACCTCAGAAAAACAGCTGTTATCTTTGCATATGCAAACAGTGTGCATTGAAAACCCAGAAATATGCTCCAGGGGCACCCTGAGGTCCTATGAGACAAATGCAAAGATACTTGATCCTCCTCCTTATTAGAAACTGGTTACTTTACAATCTAGAGATGCTTTGTCATGAGATTTTTATGATTCTGAAAGTGATCTGGCTGCTTAATGGGAGAGCAGCCTGATGCTCCTGGGGTCTTGCAGTGGGAACAGAGCATTAGCCCTGTCTCAGCCCATTGCTCCCAGTAGAATATGACAGTTTGCCAGTGCCCCGAATCACTCTTAGCAATAGACAAACATTAAGTAAAAAGAACCAGAACCAGAACCAAACAAATCACACTGATTTTGCTGCAGTGAAAACAAATCACACTGATTTTGCCTGATGAAAAAACTGCTGCACATAGAGACAGACTCCTGTGACTGTGGCTCCAGTGCAAGGCATTGCTGCTCTTCAGTGATGTAGCAAGTTACTCCAACTCAAATAAGCTCTAAAGTCTTTTCTTCTAATAGCTTCCCAAAGCCGAGCCCTATTACACTGCCAGGCTTTCTCTACTCACTTGCCATCTCCTAAAGTGCTGGTTGTGTAGCACAAAATATCCCCTGAACATCTTCCAGCAGCCTTTCTGTTGAGTATTCCCACCCTTGGGACCTGCTGCAACCCGTGCTCCTGGTAACTGAACTGCTTAGCCCCCTCTGATCTGCTAATGGTGCTCTGCCTGATATAGTTCTGCTGTTTTCAGGTAAAAATGATGCCTCTCCCAGGTGGGTAGATCTCAGCAAGTCTTACCTCCTTGTGGGCTGTAAATAGCCCATGAAACCTGCTTCTTCCTAGCAAGCAGATGGGTAGTATTAAATTTAGTGTCCCTAAATGGTTGGGAGCTTCTGTTCCTTACTTATAATTTATCAGTCTACTTGGGAAACAAACATCTATGTGAAGGCAACAGACATCCCAGTGCCCAACAGAAACATGGTGGTGGGCATTTGGGGAACAGAGGTTCCTGAAAATATCATGCCATAGTTTGGAATACTTCTAAATTGCACAGTCAAGGTGTGGAGATGGTGTGCACTGATACACCCACTCTGGTTTGCAATGGTCATTTCACTGGAATTATGTAATTGTGTCCAAATCACAGCACTGTTGTTTCTACTCCGAGTTCCCAGCAGGCAGCAAAATCCAACCAAGAAGACAGCTCTGTGTGATTATTTTTTTTATCATGGACAGTGCCTGTGGAGGTTGATTTAGGGCTAGATCTGGGGTGGATGTAACATGCATTTTGGCACACGGTGTGTGAGGCAGGAAGCAAATACCTCCAACAACTCTGGAAAGGACATGCTCAGGAGATGCTGAGGTATGTGCACTGAGCCCAACTCTGTCATTTAGCCCTGATTGTTTTAGCTAATTATGGGATTGTTTGAAGTTTACATCATTTACTTCATTGCAGCTCTTGCTCACGGTGCTTGTGAAGAGAGAATTCTCAGGAATTACACAATTTGTTCTTCCATGACAAAACTTAATAAAAAAAATATGCTAAATATTAAACAACTTGCTACTGTTGCTGGCTGTAGCATGTGGGTCACGCAGATTCCCATTTCAGTAGATGCACTTCTGTAGTACACAATGTGTTAGGCCAGGCTGCACTTGATGGAAAAGGAAAAGTCCCAAGGATGTGGGTATGGTCTCAGTGGAGAGCTGCTGTAACTCAGCATGGAGAAGGGAATCTGATGTACGTCCACAAAATGCAAACAGATGGAAATGCAGCTTATACAGAATCTGTGTGAGCAGCAGGCAGGAGCTGGCCTCAAAAAGGGAGTGGAAGATCCAGGATCAGCATTGACTGATAAGCTGTTTAGTGCCATGTAGCTTTATAGTGCTACATAAAAGTATATTTAT
>JAOEGS010022911.1:0-13894 GCA_025447755.1 Corythornis vintsioides
GGAGACACTCAAGACCTGCCTGGATCTGTTCCTGGGTGACTTGGTCTAGGTGACCCTGCTCTGGCAGGGGGGTTGGATTAGATGATCTTCTAGGTCCCTTCCAACCCCTAACATTCTATGATTGTATGATAATAACTCCCACCATTGCTAGATTTTTTCTCAAGTCTGCCTAAATTTATCATTTTTTAAGTTGTTTCTGAAAAAAAAGGTATTAGCTGTGCTTTTAGTGGAAGTAAGTAACACCAATCTGCTTGAAGGTCAGGAAAAGAAAAAAAAAAAGTTCTCTCAGTTTAATTTTCTATGCCCTAGTAACAGTTTCTTACCCAGCTCCAGCACTGATGGTAATTGACAATTCCCACAGAGATTAATTTTCACTTCTGTAGCTCTCTGTGAAACACCTTCTAATGTAAAGATTAATTGGAGCAGAAATAGCTCTGACTATATCATTTTAGTTCTTGTCAAAACTGTTTTGTCAGAGTTTGAAAGAATCCTCCCCAAATGCATATGATTGAGAACAAGTACATTGTTATGGGAACAGTATCTGTTATTAAGAAAGTTCTACTTTCTTAATACTATACTATATCCTACTATATCCTTAAAGGAATCTGTAAAAACTATTTCAAGCAGAAATAAAGATGAGAGCTACTCTGAAAATGTACAGGAGAAAAAAAAAAACAAAACAAACAACAAACAGAAGGAGGAAACAAGAAGCAGGAGAGGGGTAAAAAGGAAGAGAGAAAAACTCTCTGGAATCTGGAGTTTGCCAATGATGATGCAAAAGATGCTTAATCCAACACAGAGAGCAGTAGCTGCTGGAAGTAGTTCTACTTCTTATGTATCTTATATACTGAATAAAGATTATGTCTCCTCCAGGATGCACATGAAAGAATCTGTGCTGTCTGAACCCATATCCTTCATTCCATGGCACAGCTCCAAACGATACAATCCAATATACAATATGAAAATTATGATACAATATAAAATATACAAATGAAAGGTTGCTACTTTGTTTTCCTGTAATTAACATTTTTTTTTTTTTCATAAAATCTTAAAGGTTTGGCAAGAATTGCTCATGAAGCTGCACAGCAAGATGTGTTTCCTAACTGAAATACATGACAGTTTCTGACCAGGGGAGAAAAAGTAGTTCAAGAAAGAAATTATGGAAGAAAACCAACAGCACCCTGTGTCTCCTGGGTCTGCAGAACACACCTGATTTCCTTACTTTAAAAACAAGAATGAAAAAACACTAAAACATAAAGAATCGAGATTGATCTCACAATGTCAACCTGCTGAAAATGGAATCCAAACAGTATCCAAAAGCACAGCCTTAGAAATTAAATACCAATACTAGAAAACTGTCAGTAAATTCTGTTCAAAGACTGTTTAAAGGTGAAGTACTAGGGCCATGTCACAGTGTACAATGATTAAAATGCAAGGCTGAGATTTTTCAAAGGCTTTATTCTTGACTCTGTTATGTATTCACTGTTCAAAGTGATTCTATGTCCTCTAAAGTAAGAGACAACACAAGAATGATTTAATTTTTTTTAAACACCCAAAGGAATTAGGAACTTCAAGGGGTTTTTTAATACAAAAGATTCTGAAGTCATGTAAGTGCACTAGGACATTTAAAAGAGGGGGAAAAAATAATAGAAAATTGTAGCAATTCTCAGAAACTTCATTTTGATGCTTACAAAACTTTTTCTGATGCAATTCAAGAAAATTGACTCAATTTATTTGAATGTCACTTAGTATTCCAATAGCAAATTGTTCTGTCAAGGGAATCTATGAAAATCAAGAAAGGTTCCATCTAGGGAAGGGGAAAACAAAGAACCCCACACCAGAAAAAACAACCAGGAAAAATTTCCTTCACAAGTAGCGCAGTTCATATTACTCAGTTTGACTGACTATAAAGCCCTTTGCAGTACACACATTCCATGTGAGACAGGAAAAACATTAAATAATTATGCTGAAGAGCATATAACACTATGCAGCAGCAACCTGCTGAATTCCAAATGCCTTGCACTGAGAATATCCCCAGAGCTGCTGCAGCACTGAATTGCAGCTGGAAGTGCTCACCCATAAGGGCCAGTCCAGACTGGTCCATCCAGCAGCCAAAAGGAGGCACCACTTCATCAGTCCCCAAACCACAGCATATTCCACAAGATATTGAGGCAAAGTTGAAACACAGAGGATAAACAGGCAAAAAAAAAAAAAAAATAATCATCAGGCACGTCAGGAGTATAATGGATTAATTTAATGAAAAAGCAGCGCTACATATAGGAGCAAAAGGACTTGTGGGGGTGGGTGGGGGGAAATAAGTACTTCATTAATTTAACTAAACCTAAAATTAATATATCAGCTCTGAGTACATTGAATTACAAGATCCACAAGATTGGACACACTAGCTGTCAAACAAGTCAGGGTAAAATTCAAAAGTGTAAGTCCTTGGCCATTTATCATTCATTTCAATTAAATATTTTTTTTCTTCTTGTAGAGTTTATGCAAAAACATCGATCCATCATTACACATTGCTTAGTATTCCTCATAGAGATAAGCAGTTGATGGCTATGACCAAAGAGTTAAGTCATGTCCTGAAACCACTGTATGTTTATTTTAAGCTAATTTTGGTTTTATAACCTATAAACCTTATCTTAAGCTAACTTAGGTTCCTATATTTTTCAATGGGAAACAAAAGGTGAGTAGAAGAAAACTATTGAGGGTATTTTTGTGCCTTACCATTTCAATTGAATAGCAAAAAAATTACTTCTTTATGTGTAATAGTTCACTGCCTAATGTTTACATCTTCCAGAGTTGTGAACTTGCCTATGGCATTAATGTAAATGTAAAAATAATCTTACAAAGATGAAAGGGGGGAAAAAAACAAAACAAAAAGACCAAAGCTCAGATTATTTTAGTAACTCTAAAAGGAAGGACAGAGAAGGACAACAAGATGACTGGTGACAATTCACCAAACTGATGGAATTTGAGACTTTGCCTTTACATTGCAATCATTAATCTGCCAATGTGATACAATATATTCATCATCCAGTTTAAGTATAAACACAGTTTGATTCCCTTCAGTGCTACACCCTTACCATGTTTTGAGCATTTAATTTATAAAAAGGAAAGCATCAGTTTATTAATAATAATAATTTATTATTAAAATATTTATTATTAAAAGATAGAGTAAGAAAGAGGCAGAAATTCAGCAGTAATCCAGTATTCATCCTAACTAAGCACAGTAGGAAGCCATGGAAAGTTCCCAAAACATCATCATCCACTCTGATGTCAGCAAACATCACTTGCATGAAACTGAAAACACCTCCACCTCTACACTGCAAGATCACAAATACTACAACCACGCTGAAACTGAAATTAAAGCAGATATATCAATCATTATGGATTGCTTAGGAAAAGACTGGGGTGAAAGAGAGGAATAATGGGGGTAGGAGAGAGAGTGGTCACCACTGCAATCAAAATCCAGATTTACTGAGTGATTTTCCACCTCTCTTCTTCCTAAACTACAAATTGCCTATCAGAAGGGAGAGGGGGGTTATGCAGAGTGTGGTGTTGACATCCTGCAGAATCCCACTGAAGCTCATGCTACACAACAGTTACTGTGCTGTGCTGCTTGGGGAGAGTGAATAAAGAAAATACCAGTTGGGTACATCTGTCCAAGATTGCCATGAAAGATAAAATGACTGCCTTTAAATTCCAATAACAATCCAAAATCTTATCTGCAAGACTGGTCCTTCTTTCAGATTAAGAGTGCAAATCCCTGGCTGGCTCTGCTTGCAGGATGTATCAAGCAACTGGTCAAAATTTGCTTCCCTGCAACAGAATTTATGATGCCTTAAACTACAGTGTACAGCAGATTTCCTGGTGAGAAACAAGTCTACCCACACATTGTGCTCAAAGCGACTCAGCAATTAGTTCTGAAACTCTCCCTTCCGTTTGGTTTTGGGTTTTTGTGTGTTCTGTTTTGTTGTTGTTTTTTTTTTTTTTAACTACACGTTCCCATAAAATGAATTCTTCCTTTTGATCTCTGGCTAGATGGTTCATTATTTTGATGTTACACGTCTGGAATTCTTGCTGCCATTGAGCCCTGAGGAATGTACATCATGCCCTCACCATCTGCTCAAAGCAGCTTACACAGGCAGGAAGCTCCCAGGTTTCCAGATTCATGTGTAAGAATAACAAAAGCAAATGCTCAGTCACCTTCACTGTCCACTCACAAAGAGAATGTTTCCGAAGATGGAACTTTCAGATTCTGCTTTATAGCTAAAAAAGAAGAAAGAGGAAAGCTCTTGGATGCCGGAACAGTCAGAGTGCAGATGTGAGAATCCAAGTGGTGTCTGAGGCTGAGGTGGCAGATTTGTAAATCTTTTCATGCAGATGGAGCTCTCATTAGAGTACAGCACAGGAAAATGTTTCTGTTGGAAGGCTGGCAGCCCCTGTCACAGTGGCCAGGCCTATGGCCCAAGAGGGAATCCGAGGATTCTGTTCTTCAGTATTCATACAAGATTGATTGAATTTTAACATTCAAGCACCTGAAGTTTTAAACTTGCTGAAGACATTTACACATGAGCACAGGACAGTTCCAATTCAACTTTGCATTACTCCATGCCACCTCTTTTGAGTCAGATGTTTACTGCCTAAATCTTTTTCTTTTTCCTTCTTTTTTTTCATACATTACCAAGACAGTAGAACAAGGGCAAAGTAAAGCTTGATTTTAGTTGGGCATCTTAACTCCAAACCTATTACTTAGGGGCGGAGATGACTAGTGATAATATCTACAGCTCAAAGGCCAGAGCCAGATATCCAGATGCTGGCTAGAGATCTGTAAGATTAGTTAAAAACTTCACAGTTAGGACACTGGACTTACAAGCAAAGCAAGAGAAAGAAAATAAAACCAAAACACTAAACCGCATGATTCCTTTAAGCCTCAAAGAGTTGAGGCAGCAACATAAAACCAATTTTTTCCAACATATATATTGATATTTTGATAACAGCCAGGATCAAGGAGCCCCTATATATTGCCCCACTCAGACAAATAACAGAACCCCAAGTAAAGGGGGTGAGTGGAGGCAAGTTCATGGGTGTGGTAGAAGGAGAGCACCCCCTTTGCCTGCTTCTAATCCTCAGGTGCCTCTGAAAAATAGATATGAAGCCCTTCTGGAAGACAGGCAGTCTTCTTATAACCAGTTGGAGGGTGGGGGAGTGGTGGAGGGAGAGGCTTGGAGGCATGTCCCACCTCATAAGGGTGGGCAAGTCCTCCCTCCACCTCCCCCCACTTCCATCATTGGCCTCACTTAAGGGGTATGGACCCCGGGAATTTGATGCCCCTTCCAATGAAGAGCTATCTGGTGACTTGCCCATAGCCTGTCCCTCAGCCTCACAACTTAAAACTTCCTCAACAAGGAAGAAAAGGAGGGAAATTTATAGACCTCATCAGTGTCTATCAATATGTTAATATGTAGGGAGGATGGAGCCAGACTCTTCTCAGTGTCATCCAGTGACAGGACAAGAGGCAATGGGAGTCAGTTGGAGCACAAGAGGTTTAGGGGAAACACAAGGAAAAACTTTTTCCCAGTGAGGGTGGCAGAGCCTGGAAGGGGCTGCCCAGGGAGGTTGTGGAGTCTCCTGCTCTGGAGACATTCCAGACCCGCCTGGATCTGTTCCTGGACGACTTGGTCGAGGTGCCCCTGCTCTGGCAGGGGGGTTGGGCTAGATGATCTTCTAGGTCCCTTCCAACCCCTAATACTGTGATTCTGAGTGGGAGGAGCAGTTTTGTGATCAAGCTGAATTTCCTAATTCATCAATACTCAAAATGTAGCCCCCATCAGAAATGAATGATAAATTCAAGATAACAAAAATAGATGTGTGGTTTATTTAAAAGCAACAAGAAAAATGTAGGAAGTAAGAAGAGGATGAGAAGATGACAAGAAAGTAGTGAGGAAGAACAAGAAAGAAAACAAGAAAAACTTCTTCCCCATAATATGTTTCCTTTCAGGAGGAAGGATTTTCATGTCGGTTTTCTGTGTAAAACACTGTTAATTAAATTCAATTGAAAGAGTTCCAGTGAAAACTAAAAAGAGTTTTGTGATATCCCTGCATGAAAATGAAGATTTCTTGTGGATGGAAGTCTGTTTCAGAAGCAAATGTGCATTTTGGTGTAGAATACCCCACAGCAGTGCTTCAGATCTAATTTCTTACTGGTATGGAAGGAGAAGACAGAGTTGGTGTTTTTCAGTGAGGTTGGGGAAAAAGTATTACTGTTGCTATGGTGACAAAGATATCTTTTTGTTGTTTCTTTTGTCATACCCTATTGGCTTTAACCTTTCAGGCTGGACAATCAAGCTTCCTTTTCTAGGCATCATCAACTTTCTGTAAAGAAGAGAGGGAGAAAAAAAGGCTACCAAGGCATCTAAATAAATTTGCTGGAAAACAGATTTTAAGCTTCTACAGGGCAAACCACAGTGGCTGTGTGGATCACAGCAGGATGTATTTCTGTACTCTTTGAGTAAATAAAAAAAAATTGATCCAAATAACCTCTAAATAAAATTTTCTTTAAGAAAAGAAAAAATAAATTGTACCATATGGAAGGATTTCCAGTACAGAAGAGGGTGAGGTTTTTTCTGTCTTTGTCCCTTTTTATATTCCATTCTGAGATATCCCATAAAATCTGAAGAGGCAAACTTCCAAGTCTGTTCTTCCTTCAGGAACTCTTACAACTTTGGTGAGATGCAGTGTGTCCCTAGAGAACTGGGGTCTCAATCAAAACATTTCCATAGTAAAAATATTATTACTTTTATGCAAAAGCAGGATTTGTTGGGTTTTAGCTACTGAAAACAACACATTGTTTTCTTTGCCACTACAAAAAAAAAAGAAAAAAAGACGAGAATAAACAGGTGCAAGCCCATTGAAAGGCCACCAAGGTGGTCAAGGTTGGGGCGACTTGTCCTGTTGAGGAGAAACCCAGCGATCTGTGCGTGTTCAGCCTACAGAATAAAGGAGCTGGAGGGTGGTGGGGTGGGTCCTGCAGGAGGTCATCACAGTGCTGCAACCAACGAAGCCAAGAAATAGCAGACAAGAAATGAGAGAGGTTCTGACTTTTCACCATGAAAACAATTAATCATCAGATCAGGCTGCCCACAGAAACTGCAGGCTTTGTGTCCTTGGAGGTTTTCAAGACCAAACTGGGTGAAGTGCAACCTATTCCAGTCCCATCACTATCCTGGCTTTCAGAAGGAGAATTGACTCCAGAGGTGTCTTCCAACCTCAACTATCCTATGATGCTTTACATACCTAGAATACAAAGTCCACATGTCATTAAAAAAACCCTGTTTTCTTAACAACATAATATATAAGATCCTTTCCTCATAGGTTCTACCAATTCTTTAAAGCCTATTCTATGGAGCTATTCCAGGTGAGGTTGGCCAAGGCTCTGAGCAGCCTGGGCTAGTTGAGGGTGTCCCTGCTCCCTGCAGGGGGGCTGCACTAGATGCCCTTTGGAGGTCCCTTCCAACCCTAAACATTCTATGATTCTATAATCTTATTTCTGAGAAGTCGGAAAATCTTCCCACTTCACAGTAGTATTAGTCCTCCTTCCGTTCATTTAAGACACCTTTGAAAATGCATTTTATTCATATTTACTTTTCTTTGTAGTTAGTGGCAATAATTGCAATATCCTGCATATTACACAGCAGTTTCTCTTAATGAGTTCTGCCATATTATCTTCTGAACACTTCTTAACCATTGTTTTAAATGACAATTTAAGCTGCTGGCAAAAGCCAGAAATCTTGCTGCTGAAGCACTCTGCCATCTGCATTGCAAATTAGCAGCTAAGAATATGTCTGCTTGGAAACAAGGCAGCAGAGGGACAGAAACCTCTGAAGTTTCACAATGAAAATCCTTCCATAAAATCCATGAACCTGAGCCTCAAGCACAGCTTTGTTCCACATTCCCATTACTTTCACAGACTCACTAAGTATTATATGACATTAAAGGAACACATTTCAAGGTCCAAGTCTCTTTTCATGTTCAAAACTGTATCCATTGCCATTTACAGCTGTGAACTCCTAGGGACAGTGAAGTAACTATTCAGTGACAAAACCGGCCTGTGGATCACAGAACTCAGAATGCTGGGAGTTGGGAGGGACCTCTGGAGATCATCTCATCCAACCCCCCTGCTCCAGCAGGGTGACCTAGAGCAGGGTTTGGATTCTCTCCACAACCAGTGCCCCCAGCATCTTTGTAGTGCCTGCTGGACTCTCTCCAACAATTCCCTACGGACAATCAAGCTGTTAGAATTTACATGAAGAAACATGGGACCAGGTGTTGTAATGGCCCAGACACCACACTTGTTACTCCACACATCATCTCAGTTGCATCTCTTTTAGTACTTTAACAGCTTATTTAAATCGCTTGCTGTGCCAAACCCTGCCCAACAAAACCAAAACAACAACAACAACAACAACAAACACAAAAAAAAAAAAAAAAAAAAAAAAGAAAACAAAAAAAAACAAAGACAAAGACAAAAACCAGCCTGGTTTTGAATTCAGAAATATTTTTTTTACATTTATTTCCTTAAAATTGGTTTTAAAAACTTTTGTTAAATAACATCCAGAAAAAATGGAGACATAAAGTCTAAATAAATTAGATAAGAAGTGGCATCAGCACACATTATTACCATAAACCAAACAACAAACATCCTAGGAGGGAAATCTTTATTAATGTAAATTTTTATTTAATCTACCCTTAACTCTAGGGTAGATTAAACTGCCTAACTCAGTCATTAAACCACCTCCATAAAGTCACTCTCCTTTTCTAGCTGCTGAAATTACCTTGGTGCTCCCATGGCCCTTTCTGTTGCTCTGGAGTCATCACTCTGGGTGACAGCTCTGTCACTGGCAGGGTGGACACGTAATGATGACAAACAACTGCTTTTGCCACTACCAAGTAGGATTCTCAAAATACAACCTAATTCTATCTTGTCCTGGCTGTATGTGTCATGCTTCAAAGTGTGATTGAGGCAAACCAGCCACCCACCTGGATATCATCTTTTTTCTTATCCTCACAGCAAGGATGGCTGAACACAGCAGCAAGATATTCCCAGCACCTCCCCGGCTTATTTCTCTTTTATTTGTTAAATGAGACTGGAGTTTCCAAATCCGATGAAAAAAAATCAGTCTGGTGACTGCAATTCAGACTTCAGTCACGTAGCAACTGTGTCAATAAACCCACCCAAACTCAGAAATGTGGATTTTTCCTTCAGATACTGCATTAGAGTAAACAGAAAAAAAGCAGATCTCTGCTCTCCCACTGAGGTTTCTTCACATCACTATAACTCATCAATAAAACTCTCTGAGCACCTGCCTGTTGTTATAGGCTATAAATCCCACAGTATTACCAACCACTCCAACTTCATTTTAGCCAACGTCTGTTACTGATTAAATGCTCTGTGTTCAAAGAGTTGCACCTTTAGTTGAAGATCTATGGAAACAGCCGGGCTAACAAATCAGACACTGAAAAGGATCAGACACAATTCTCAGTGCTCTTGAATGTGCTACTTTCCCCTTAGCTTGGTTACAGGTAGCCTCAAAATCTATCAATTCTTGTAACTGGGAGACTGGAATCGGTGGTTGTTACTCTCTCCTATGTTGTAAGTAGGGTGGTTGTTACTCTCCTAATCTGGGCATTAACACATAGAAGAGTAACACTAAGCTTCTACAGAAAACAGTACCAGCTTCAGGTTCTTACTGGATGGTTGCCTTCTAACCCAACACTATTTTTGGAATAGAGGTTACTTTCAATGCAATCAAAAGCTCAGGAGAAACCAGTACAAGATCACCCAAGTTAAAACATGAAGTCAAAATACATTGAACTGCTTAGCTATTTCTTACATATAATCAGACATCAAAAGATTTTAAAATTTCTGCTTTGCCTCATGCTGGAACGTACAAAACTCCTTTAACCATTCATTCCAATAACAATTACTCTGATTCTAATTTGTGATTCTCTCTACCAAGGATAATCTAATTCTCCTTACACAGACACTTAACAAAAGCATGCAACGTACATTATTTTCTTCTCGATTCACTTACCTTTTTGTTTAAATCTGGCAGACTTCTAAAATGTCAGGTCAGATGTTTGTAACGTTGTGAACAAGTAAAATGCTGTGGCCCATATGGTTTTTTAATGTTTGATATGAAGAGTGGAATAAATGTGGAAATACTCTTTCAAATACTGTTTCATAGATTTATAGATATTAGGGGTTGGAAGGGACCTAGAAGATCATCTAGTCCAACCCCCCTGCCTGAGCAGGATCACCTAGACCAAGTCACCCAGGAACAGATCCAGGCGGCTCTTAAGTGTCTCCAGAGAAGGAGACTCCACAACCCCCCTGGGCAGCCTGTTCCCTCATCTGTTCCTAAGTGGCTTAGCATTAAATTATCATATTTCCTCTACAATTACTGCATATAATCAAACACAGAGTTACAGCTTGACCCTATTTCATTGAAGGTATCAGTGTTCCCTTTCTTCAATTACTTCTGCTATTTGGGGCTTATATTTGTCAATGAAGTTCCACTTAAACACCATTCCGTAGATGGCTTCCCCTCCTTGGTTAATTTTGGTTAAATTTGATGTGGAACACCAGACACACGTATTGTTAAATCAGCCACACCCTCACAGAATGTGTGTTGATAGCTCAATTACAGTTGGACACTTTTTTTCCCACTCCTTTCAAGCCTTTCTCTGTTGGGTCCCTTATGTAATACTATATGTAATTAAAAACGTCTCTGCAATCCAATATCTACTGAATTTCAATTCTGACCTAGTGTGACTTGCCACAGTAATTGAATTAAAGTGGCTCCTGGAAGGACATTGTTTATTGACAAAAATCACCTAACCAAATATTAGCTTGGCAAGTATCCATAGTCAATATGAAGCCAGAGAGAAACCTGAAGTGGGAAAGTAATCAAACTGAAATTCACTTCCCTGTTCCTTTTGAAACTGGACTACTTCAACTCTTAAAACTCCATTTTGAAACACTCAAAGCTTTGGAAGATACTCTGTCGTTTAGGAGCCTTTATCTAAAAATTTCCTCTCAAGCTAGTGAACTCATCAGGTGAATATAACAATATCACACAGATACTGTTATTGCCAGGAACTTCTCCAGCAAGATGCAAGGTGGTCTATAAAGCAAGCAGTAGAGGTGTAAGGGGTGACTTAATATGCTGTTGGCTTTTCGGTCCTCTCAGGGAAAGGTGCTAGGCTGAGATGAAAGCAGATGTATCCTGCAGACAATGTGTGCTGGTGCAGAGGAGGATCCAGACAGGGTCTGCCTCCTCTGACCACAGGATGGTGTTTCATGACCACATAATACAGCCTAGATTTTTTTTTTTAATGTATTTTTGCTTACCAAATTACAAGCCTCTTCATGACTAAGACAGTTAACAGAAGCCCACAGAGAGGCAGAAAAAGTCTGCGTGACACTAAAATTTAGGAAGAAGTGAAACATTCACAGCAAGGACCCGAGGAAAGCTAGTGAGCCTGCATGCCAAGCACCTAAGTTGATCACATAGTAATGCAGATATTATAAAGGTGGTCAGACCTCTAGTAAGACCGAGGCATAGATTACAAATATAAGAAGATTGGGTGGACAGAAAAATTTGGGCCTTATGATAATTAAGAAATATAATTAAAGAGCTGACTACTGGGAAAGGAATATAGACTGCTCAGCAACATACACAGCATCCTGGAGATGCTTGACATCTTATTATAGGGCAACTATTCTACACAGTACAAGGGGTGGGACCAGAAGAAGGTAAAATGCAGTTTCTACACTTGGAAACAACACAAAGCAGAGGAGTTTCAGATTCTGAATTTCAGTTCTCAGAAAGACACTGGAAAAAAACCAAACCAAACCAAAAACCAATCCTAAAACAATTAACTGAGTAACAACTAGTGATTTCCCTCTATGACAAGATAAAAGGTTTTATACTAACATTTGAGCTCAGGGTTTTGACTCTGCCTCACCTGATCCGCTCATAAGCAGGGGAGAAAGCCCAGTCCAATGAAAATAGATTAGCACAGTGGCGAAGCTGCTTGGAGAACAATTCTTGGAAAGTTATTACCAATGCCATTTCATCCCAATGGAACAATATGTCTAGTGAAGTTCCCTATTGATTCAGGTCTACTCAGTGCTTTCATTAATGGCACGGATGCTGAAAGATAAAATGTGACAGCTCCTTGGAAGGACAAGCCCAGAACTGAAAGTTATCTTGACAGTGCAGAACTATCCTTCGAAAAATCAAATGGAATCAAACCAAATTACCCTTAAACATGGACAAAATTCTGAATCTAGGGTGAGTAACCTGCTACACAAGTATAGCGTGGAAAATTGGTTTCACAGAAAGGGATTTGGAAGTCTTTATGGTTCAGGAGCTAAACATAATTTTATGCTGTTGTAAAAGCAGTAAATTGTATTTGGGATGTAGCTGCTAATACACAGCCCGTGAAAGGTAGGAAATTATTCTCTATTGTACTTATCAAGGCTAAAGACTCACACAAAATATTGTGTCAAATTTCAGGCTTTTCAATAAAGAGTCAAGTCAGCTGCAGATGTTCTAGAGGAAACAAGAAAATTTACAGAGAATATGACTTGAGAAGGAGGGAGGAGGAGAGAAATACAGAAGAGTAGGAGAAGGTTGTGCTAAGTTTCCAAATACCTAAAGAGCTGCTGCAAAGAAGACAGCAGGATTGGATTTTCCATGCCGAGGGATTACATGACCAATAGGAAGAGGTTTAAACTGCTTCAAAAAAGAAGAATCGTTAGTTCCTAACCATGTGGAAAATAATACAGTAAAATAATCGTAATGCCTCTGTCCCTGTCAGTAGAACCTCCACAGGGACTTTGGCATGCCACAGACACGGGCCAACAGAGACCTCATGAAGTCTGAAAAGAGCAACTGCAAAGTGCTGCCACTGGGATGGAGTGACCCAGGACAGCTGCACACAGGGCTGCCTCAGCAAAGAGACAGCCAGCAGCCTGAGGATGGGATTATTGCCCTCTACAGCAGTTATGAGCCTCAACTGTTGTCCAAGGGTACTTCTTGTATAAGAAACCAAGTCCAAGTCAGATGCTGATGCACTGAAGAGAGCCCAATATGATTTGGAGCCTGGAGCACAGGATGTACAAGGAGAGGATGAAAACTGGGGATGTTCATCTTCAGGAGGGAAAACTCCTGGGCCATCTTACCTGCACTGCCCAATAGGGAGCTGTGAAGAACTTGAGCACCAAACCCTTCTTAACCGTAGCAGTGACGGTACCATCTTCAGATGAAAGGAGGTTAATACAAGCTACAACAAGGGTAATCTTCTTAGGTGCAAGGGAGAAAAAAAAATTCAATATGAGGGTTGTTAAATATTGCAGCTGGTTGCTGAGAAAAGTTACGGAATCTCCATCTTTGGAGACATTAAAACTCTGGGTGAATAAAGCCCTCAACAACCTGATCTAAGCTGGCCATACCCTGAGTAGCAGCTGCACTAAATAACCTCCACAGGTTCCTGACAGATTATTTTATGGGTTCCAGCCCTCCTAAGAAAGCATTTATCAGGAATGAGAAGCATATTTGATTGTATTCTACATCTCAAGGAGGACTATGTTACCTTGAGCAATTCTGTCCTTTGTACAATTCTAGAATAGAAGGGAAAAGAGGATGCATCAGCTGACAACAGAAGATGGGGGGATGTATCCATCAGCAGACAATTTCACAGGATGACAGAATAGCTGAAGTTGTAAGGGACCTCTGACTTAAACAGAAGAGGGAAATATACAAAACATGGAAGGAGGGACAGGCCACTTGGGAAGAATACAGGGAGGTTGTCA
>JAOEGS010022912.1:0-17706 GCA_025447755.1 Corythornis vintsioides
TCTTCTCTTCTCTTCTCTTCTCTTCTCTTCTCTTCTCTTCTCTTCTCTTCTCTTCTCTTCTCTTCTCTTCTCTCTTGACCCAACCCTTCAGATTGCTCTTGCAGGGGAAATATTCTGCTGCCTTGCATAAGCCTTGAGGATTTTTCAACATTGTAAAGTCACAATGTAATGACAAAAGTAACAGTATTTAGTACTTTTTTTATGTTCCAAAACTCGATTTAGGTTTAACTGGTAACAGCAACCAAGGACAAGTCAAGTAAACAGAGCCTAAATCTGCAAAACTCGTAATTGCCAATTAATTCTATTCACAGGTTACCCCACTAATGCTTGGAAAGTTGTGTCTATCACAACAGTTTCCTGTGAGTTCAGTGCTGCACTTCCTTGTAGTGATGAGAGGTGTAATGTCCTGCGATGCCCTCTGGGGCTACAGGGAGCTGCAATGGGATTCATGTGTTTTTGTGACTGCTGAGACACAAACACACAAAGAAAGAGAAATTTCAGCATTTTGATTCACAAAAAACTAGTCAAGTAAACTTCCTACCTCGCAGTTACAAATCTACCTGGAGAAGAACAGGTAACCAAGGAGAATTTCCTGGATTTTAGAAAATAAAAGAAAGCAAAATCTTTAGTCTTGATATTCTACCATTGCATACCAAGAATTGGACAAAATCTAAGTGACTGTAGTCCTTTCACAACTATCCTTCTACAAGTTACTTCTTAATCTCAAAACACACTTCTCTGAGAAGATCAACTCTGGAGCTGCCATGTGGAAAAAATGTGTCTGCCTCTTCCATGCTTTCACCTCTCCATCAATGTAATTGTTCAACAGAAGATCTCTCATGTCTCCAGTTGAAAAAGAACCACTATTTTGGTGCTTTTAAGCATCAATATTTGATATGCAATTAATGTATTTTTGTGTTATACCTCCTCTGATTAGTGTGTCATCACATCCCTGCAAAAAGGGTGTCGTGAAAGTAAATCCTCTGATTGGCATTTATGAGTGTTAGGTGGATTGCAATGTCTAAATGCCTAATTCAAGGCATTCACAGATATTAGGGGTTGGAAGGGACCCAGAAGATCATCCAGTCCAATCCCCCTGCCTGAGCAGGATCACCTAGACCAAGTCACCCAGGACCAGCTAATGCTGAGCCACTAGTTCTTCTCATTGTGCCCACATACATGACCTTTATCAGAAAACCAGTGTCAAGTGAAATTCTGCTGAACCTTATCAGAACTAGTCATTTCCAAGCAGTAAGGTCTTTGGCTGATTTCTGCTAGTCTCTGTCATGAAGAGGAGCAGTCAGCCGAATGGGGAACAAATCGAATGGTACTAAAAATCTTAGAAAAAGCTTTAACAGAAGAGCAGTTACATCATTTGGAATTGGGACTTACTTGACATATTATTGCTTTTCAGGTTAAAATAGTTTCATTCTAAATAAAGATTTTTCTCTCCTTATTAAATTAATAGATATGGATTGTGTTTGTACAAAGGCCTACAATGATTTTTTTTTCCCTACCAAACTGCTGCTATAGCTTCTGTTGTCAGTTTGATTAGCCTGCCTGCTTGTTTGAAGTAATGTCAAGGATCCTCAGTCTTAAACTTCATTATAAACAGACTAAGAGGTGTAGCTAGCAGTGTGGACATAAAAATGTGGACTCCTTTTTTTTCTCTAGTTCTTTTCTACTGCTTTTTAAAAATATATATTTTAAAATAATTTAAATAAATGTTGAGCACCTAAAATTGTACTTCCATTCTTTCAGCATAGAGTCTTCAACACTCCTCTCCTTGCAAGGCAGAGCACCAAAGCACATTTATGGTTCTGGGCAACACCCTAATGCACAAGTCCATATTCTAGGCAGTTCTCTCCTCTGAGAGGCATGTGGCTGTTTGTTTTGAAACAAATGAAAAAGGCTTTTGCTGTTTATTCCTCAATCTGTTGCCTGTCAGCCAGAGTTTTGTAGTAAACCTCATCCCAACAGTATCTGAACCTGAAGGCTGTGGTCAGCAAGTGGGGCTTGGAGACCCTCTGTGGTGGGGAGGGAGGACTCAGCTTTGGGAAGGGCTGTGTTGTCTCTGTGCTGTCTCCTCTGGTCAGCGCTGAGCGAGTCGCTGGTGCAGCTGGAGACAGCGAGGAGGAGAATTAGGAGCTAGCCCAGCCCTGCCCTGCTCAGCCCCCGCCTCCTTCCTCTCCTCTGCTGCAGCCAAGGGGGAGAAGGAAGGAGAGTTTGCTGTCGATGCTTACAAGCTTCATTCTGAGTTTATTGATCTGGGCTTATCTGGGAATTAACTATCCCCATTAGGTATTCAGTGTTAGCACAGCTGTTACTGTGATATTTTAGACAAAGCCCTCCTTTGAGATTTACTGGTTAGCTTCTGCTCATCTGAGTTCCCTTTGATAGAGGGAGAAGAAACTGCAACTTTTCAAACTTGTTAATGTCAGCAGTGTTGGCGGGTTGCAGGAGTTCATGTGACAGGCCCGTAGAATGGCAGTGCATGCACAGATACCTAATGTCTGCAGGACTGGCTCGGTAGCAGGCCTGGCAGCCCAGTTCAGCAGGATTAAAATCTTTCTCTATGGTTTTCAGTAAAAACAATGAAACCATGTGAAAGTGGTGGGGTTTTTTATTTTTCCCAAGCAGTAGTTTTGAAAGTATTTACCACCTCAGGAAGAAGAATATCTACCTTCTAATTCAAAATTCATGAGGAGAAAAAAAAATAAAAATCTGGGAAAATTAATTTGTGATATTTCACCAAGTGAGTTACTGACAGGATCTCTAAGGAGGGAGAGATCTCTTAATCAAGGCAAGTGTGAGGTGCTGTGGAGCATCCGAAGGCTTCCATTGCTTCCAGTAGCAGCAGGGGAAGAAAGGGCACATGGGATGCTGTGTTTGCTGCAATCAGTCAGAATGGGAACTTAAATGGTTCACCTTAAATGGCTGAGTGCACAGAAAATTTGTTGGAGTGTGCACCAGTAGTTATCCCTTTCATTCAGTATATTACAGTTCTCCTGCCTGTTTCCCAAAGATCCTAGCTTGTTGGACTTCCCAGTACATCACAGGACACATCAAGGCAGCCCCCTGCCTCACCTGGGCAGCAGCCACCAACAACCAAGGAGCGACCATTGCAGCCTCTGAAGCCGCCTCTCACCCATGCCACGGGGACCCTTCTCTTCTGCTCAAGGAAGGGTAAAAGGGAACAGAAGGACAATTTTTACTAAGTGTGGTAAAAAAATGACGAGAGGTGTGAATGTGCATGTGCTAATGAACATGCTGCAGCCAAGGCGTGCTAATTGGCAGAGGCAGCTACCAGCTCAGACCAGGATGTGGCAGAGCTGCTCTCTTGCTGCTGCATAATGACTTTGCCGTGTTTTTTCTGCCTTCCTATCATATCCTGGCTTGGTTTTTTCTTGCAAATGTATCTACGTGTTTAAGAAACACTCTATTCCATACCTGGGTATTTGTTCACCTCAGGATTTAGTGAGTATACACTCAGATGTGGTGCATAGTGAGGTACTGACTCCAACCTCTGGACATTATCATGTGCATAAGCACAGGACTCATTCAGCAAACATCTGAGGCAGGGAGAATAATGATATAGCCTCTTTTTTTAAGTCTAAAGTGCTCTTTGTTGGGAAATTCAAGTGTGATACCTTAGAGAATTAAAATGCTATCAGTAACGTGTTTCAGGGCAAATGCTGTATAATCTGTGACCACTGAATGGTATTAATGGGTCTGTGGGCTGCCTCATCCTGCAATAAATGCAACTGGGATAGCAAATTAATATAAATTTAGCTTTCCAAGATAAAATAATTTTATATGTAATATACACTAAAAATATAAAGTCAAATTAAGGAGAGATAAGAAACTCGGAGATTAACTGGGTTTAGGTTTTTATCCAAATCCTCTTTCCCAGGATGAAGTTCAAGCAAAGCAAAGGCTAAATGTAAAAAATGCTATTACAAGTTGATTTTGAGAAGTGATTACTCCAAGGCAGGCTGCTGCATATCTCCAGGAAAAGAAGATCTTAAACATCTTGGTGTATTTCCCTGCTTACCCACAGGATTCATTCATGCTGATGTCCCAAAGCAATGCCTTCAGAGTCTGTGTTGTCAGAAATTGCATGCATCTGTGCTGATATTGGCTATATCTGATCTCACCATCAGGCTCTGACATCCCTCAAAAGACTGCCTAGACCTACCAGTCCAGCTGATTAGAGCTTCTGCATTTCCATGCTCTATTAAAGCAATATGTGTGATCTGATACTGAATATTTCCTGATGCATGGGTTCAGGTACTGAATCCTTACTCATGCGTCCCACCTCTAGCTGTCAGGAGGTAGAGCAGAGCTGTAACACAGGCTCGTGGATGCAAACACAGCAAAGAGTGATTGTGGGGTCCAGTGCCAACAGGGAAACCTTGAAGGACCTCACCAGCAGCGTGTGTTGTGCCCAAACCAGAGCATGTGGAGAGGACAGCAAGAGTGAGGCTAGGCAACCAAGCACATGATGGCACATCTCACCAGGCAGATCCACAAAAGTTGAATATTCCCCATGGGCCATTTATAGCACTTGCCACTCAAAAATCAACATCAGGCCAGAACTGGCCAGGTAAAAGCACAAACATGGCATAACTGTATGGTAACACCTTATGTTCCTTTAACTATGAATTGTGCAATATTGCTTTTAGGAAAAAGTATTTTTTCACTATAGAAAACAATACTGCAGAGAGCAACATGTTTAAACATGATTTACTTCAATAGTCCTTCAATACTGCAGTTGCAGTCAGTTTCAGCTGTTATTAACTATTTAAATACAGTAAGAAGCTAGAATGGCATACAAACTACTCTGCAATTTTTTTCTACTCCTGACGGGTTTGTTACAGTTATCACAGATACACTGGAATTCACCTTATCCTCTCTACTTAGGTGTATGCAGGACAGAAAAACAAGTCAGGGCAGTGTGATCTCAGAAATTGGTTCCTCTGAATGAGAGGATTTTAATTACCCATGATATCTAAAGGGGACTTTGAAAGAAGTCCACTCCTTCCCTGGAGACTTTCAGAAATTTCTAGGCAACCTGCTCTGGGTGACCCTGCCTAGCGGGGGTGTTGGACTGGATGATCTCCAGAGGACCCCTCCAACGTCTACCATTCTGTGAAAAGCCTATGTGCCACAGCTCCTGAAGTAGAAGGCAGCAAGTTAAACAAGCATGGTTTACAGAGACAGATCAGAGACAGGTCCCCAGCCATTTTCTAAATACCCTTACCATACTCCTCAGGATGAAGAGAGCCCCAGCCATGACACCATGCAGTGGTCCTCTTGTTTCTTACAGTGATTCTTAATGCTAGAATCGGCCTCTACTTTGTCAAGGGGATGGTGAACCCAAATCCAGTAAGAACATGAAACAATATTACAGTCTTTAAATGGTGAGAAGATCTTGCATCACAGTTTCAGCACACAGCATGGAAGGCCCCATGATCCCACTGTTCAGTGAAGGAGGTTCTCTATATAAAAGAACTAGAGTACTGTAATCAGAGGTTGTAATTAACAAATAAAAAAAGAGCAGCCCTGAACCTTGGAAACACATAAATTCAAGCCACACAAGCAGCAGCTTGGTTATAACATCTTCCTTGGCCTATCTTTCCTTTAGCCATCATCTTTTCACACTGTGTGCCTGAGGGGCCCTAGCTCCATAAAATCTGAATGCAAGTGGATACCTGCAAGCTACTCCAAGTTTCAGTATCTTTAGAAGGACCATGAAAGTGTCCTTTTGGGTTGCAAAGAAGGGCCCATTTGCCAAATCCATTAGCAGGAACATGTTAGTGCATATAGGAGGCAGGATGCATCTTTGGGGAATGACAACTTTTAAGTATCTGTTTACCAAGATATGCTTTCCAGCTGTTAATTTGGTTATTAAAGAATACCATAGACATGGCAGGGATTCTCTCAGCCTTTTTGATTTCTGCCCAGGGACTTGCTATATACTATTGCTACACTCAAGCACTACTTGAGTGGATGGAAGAGACCAGAAAGAGCCCTGTTCCTCTGATTTAAATTCCTTCCTTTCAGTCTTTTGCAAACAGTTTATCTGTTGTGTGACCAGTGCATGCCACAGGAGATGGGGCATTATCTTAATCTCTTGTGTCCTGTTTTTGATCTGTTGGATGTTTGGTGTTGGGATGCTGCTCATGAAGCAGAAGCCCCCATGTTTCACATCACAGCAGTTATCCCATAGGGGCTGTAGGGGATGTATAATAGTTTCTCACCCTCTGTTGATAAAGAAAGGGAGCAGAGATGGAATGCATATTTCAACAGTGTCTGGAGATTATATGTATATATATCTTTCAAAAAAACCAGCCAAGAACCCAATGACTTTGTTCCACCAGTTTAGCAGATGCTTCCTTGGGTCATGCGAAAGGGTACTTGAAGTCAGCAAGTCAGCACAGCACCAAAAATAGAGAGGAGCCTTTTGTGCCTAGAGAAGAACAGGAGTCATGCTGGACATGTTCAGACTTTTTTCTCTTAGTATTGTTGTCTCCTCTGCATTAAATACTCTTTTCTGATAGCAGTTGGAATTCCTTTTTTTTTTTTTTTTTTTTTTAAGTTGAATGAGGCTGCTGCTAATGAGAGCTCTGTCAAAACTTTCAATTATTATCACAGCATCCTTGATGTTTATGGAACATCAGAGTATTAATTGACCTCCTGATAGCAAAGAGGACCCCTCTAGCAGAATGAGGATTAAAACTGAGAGGCTCTTGACATCCAGTGTTATGGGAAAAATGCTCTGAAGGTTATGAGAAGGTCAAAAAAAAATTATTCAGGATGATCCAAAAAAAATTCTTCTGCAGGGAAGTGAAAGCAGCTGTATTATCAAAACACTTTCATTCCCAATGCTAAGTTTATCCAGAAGTCACAATGAGTTTTTCTCCATATAAAAAAAAAAAAGATTGACACCTGCATAAAAAAGGAAGTACTACTTCTCACTATCCATAGATACCATAATTGTGGGTATCATCAACTTAATTGTAGTCTGTAGACTACTGTGTACCGTATTGCTGAGAAAATTGACTCCTGGAAGGAGTGAATTATTTGAGAAAGAGTAAAATTTCTCGTATGGGAGAACAGAAGAAACACTCCTTTGAAAAAAATAGAAGCCCTAGAGAATAAAACTTACCTTACAGAGTTAGGTTAAATACCTATGCCTAGAGAAGTATGCAACAGAGTCTATAAAAACATGCAACCAAATAGGTCTTGACTTGTTTTATCTACAAATGTCAACTTTATTTTATATATTTCACATAGTTAAAAGCTTACATACACTGTGATCTGAATATAAATCTTAGGACAAATAACAATTTATACCTAATCTCTGCTCTCCATTTCTGGAGGCATTAGGCGGGAGTATGTAGTAAAGTAGCATTTCATCTCTTGAAGGAAAACCCACAGTCAATTCATGGTTGTGCTGCTTGCACAGTTACACTGGTCATTGTGAGTTAGGCAGGAATCAGTAAGAAAGTCTGATTCTGCAGTGCCCCTCGAATCTCACCACAGGCCTTGAAGAAGCAGAAGGAAAAATTCCAACATGGTGTGAATTAGACTCCCCTCATGGCTATGAAAGGGTTGAGCTTTCACCTGTATCCTGCAAAAATATGGTGAAATGGACTTTCACCACTCATGTTATTTCTTCCAGGTCAAGAGCAGTCAGCAAGAGCAGTCCCAGTGTCTGTGCTACCTCAGCACTGGGCACTAAAACATAGTCCCAGGGTATAGGCACTGCATTTGACCTGACTGTGACTCAAGAGCTGGGAATGGGCTGCATCAATCAGGTTTGTAGTACTTTGGGTGAGGGATATAAGTGTCAAATAGTCCAATTCAGTCAGTCACCTCCTTAAGTGAGCTGTTTGAATTTCATGAATAGCACCCTTGGTTTGGCAGTCTCCAGGGGGAAAAAAAAAAAAAAAGAAGAAAAAAAAAAGGGGTTCTTGTTGCTTTACTTGTCTATAGCTTTCACTACAAGACCTGATTAATCTCTCACTGAAGCTGATGGGAATGGTCTTTCCACATTCTGTCTGGAAAATAGGCTGTCTCAATTTCTGTGACTTGGGCTTCTATAGAAGACATTCAACTTTTTTTTTTTTATGTGACCTGCTAATGTGACCATCATTTCAATGGGACTAGATGGCAACGTCTTTGTTAGCAAATTAAATGTGCCAAGGACCACTCTCTAGCAATGAAGTCAGCATAGAAGAGTCTGTATCCACACTGTTGGACTTTCCTAGCCTCCCAAGTAGGGTAGTCAGATACAAACTGTGCCATGGGAGTGATCTCTGACCTGTGCTAACTTGCTTCCTGAAGATACAGGCTATGGAGAGTACAATTTTCCCTGGTGCAAAGCTGCCCCAGAGACTGCTGTAATACTTTAAAAGCATGCCTGATTAAGTTGCAATGCCAAGGAACATCTTATGGTGTTAAATAGTACAGATATAACCTTTGACTGCTTGAGACCCTAAATTTGCATTCAGTATTTACCCTTGGTTAAATTATTACCTTTTTTACCCTATACTGATGGAAAGCTAAGACATTTCATCTTATCTTTTTGAAGTCCTGTCTTGAAAGCTCAACCCACATGTTAATCAGGGGCTCCCTGTTTACTGTATTTCACTGGGAACCATCTTGCTAAGCTTTTAATAAAAGAAAGGTGCCCATGCTTTTTGCCATTCTTTAATTCTGTTTAACCTAGAACATGACACAGGACAGAAAACTGCAAATTTGTCCATGAGGAATAGAAATAGAAATACTGTGGCTGATAAATTCCATCTGTTAATTCATGCAGGGTGTTGCAGGAAAGGATTTGTTGATGATAAAGGTGTTTACAGTTCTGCTGGAGTTGTAGAGGCCACAAAGGCATCTGAAACTAATACTAGAAAAAAACCAAAACAGCTCCAACAGACTGTAAAATGCACCACAATTAGCTAAGAGTAATTTCTAGAAATATCTTGAGAGTTATCCTGTCAATACTCATTTAAATAGCAAAGCTGAATCCATTCAGATTTTTTTGTGTAAGATAAATTTTTGTTTGACACAGCCAGTGACTGTAACCAGACATGATATATTGTTCTGTGTCACCTCTGGTTCAGTGATATATGGGGGCATTGGTGAAACAACAGATTATTAGAGAAATTAGCAGCACTATAAAAGACAGAAAGATAATGCCAGATTAGTGATCCTGAGCTACATGACAGAATGAGTGCAATTTTGAAAGCTTCAACATCAACCAGAATAGAAACACAACTTTTAGCATTTTAACAATAGTGTTATTAACAAACTATCTCTAACCCATGCCAAAGTACTTAATGTGCTATAATAACATCAATTAAAGTACAATAATGGACTTAATGTGCCTAATGAAAAAAAAAAGTGTTCATGTGGATTATCTCTTCACACCCAAGAGGAAAATTCTAATTAAAGACACTACAATGAACATAGTGCTAAACATCCTTAATGTAATATGAGTTAGAAATATAACAGGATAAAAAGCAGTGTGGATAAAGTCAATTCAAAATCTGCAGACACCCTTAACAAAAGCCAGTCACTGGAACAGGTTGGTTTGAGCTTCACTTCTGAGCAAAGATCCCATCAAATTCAATAGTTCCAAAGACAGGCCATCTTGGTGGCTTCTTCCAGGATCTGCCTCTCCCAGTGGCATTCTCACATCAATCAGTACTGGCATGGCAGTGACAATAGCAGCCATTCTGGTCTAGCCTGACTGTCACTCCAGGGTGAGGTTGGTGACCTCTTTCTTCACATGACTGCTCTGGTTTGTCTGTAACCCCAGAACTTTAGACACCAAGTTCATTTTACCTAGCCTTGGGCACAAAGCTTGTCTTTCTGCTGGAGACATGTTTTCATGAGGGGGATATAACAGTTAGTGGTCAAACAGCACATTTGAGATCCAGCAATGTCCTGTTTGACAAGCTGAGGCTTTCTTCATGTTAACCTTGAATAGAGCTGTGCTGTTGGCTGGGGATACACCATGTACCTTTGAGTTCTGTATTTGTAAATGCCCCAATCTGCTCTGTACAGTGCCAGAGTACTCGTGTAGATGTTTATTAGCCCTCTCATGGACTACAGATATCTTAGTCATTAATCCCTTATCTGGTAAAACATGTACAAGGTGCCCATTTATTAGTTAGACATCATTCAGTTCCTGCATATTTATTTTTTTCTACTGGACTTTCCAGTGAACTGGGGTGCCCAGAACTGGACACAATACTCCAGATGTGGTCTTACCAGGGCAGAGTAGAGGGGCAGGAGAACCCCTCTTGACCTACTAGCCACATCCTTTTTAATACACCCCAGAATACCCAATACCCAATCTAAACCATGCTAAACAGACACTGTAATTGGTGAGTAATTGAACTCAAAAATCAAATGGCTCTATAAAATACACTGAAAAAATACCAAGAAGGAAAATGAAGGAAACAGGAACGCAGTACTGTTTGCTAGGTAAAGGCACAAAACTGATATGAAAGGAACAGAGTTTGAAATGATTGGGCTTCAGGTCACATCTCTGGAGATGTGGAGTCCTCTCCATGTGGCGAAACCTTGGCTCCCACTCTGCTGAGCACCGTGCTGGAATCACTCAGCACCTCACCAGGTCAAACCCCATCAGGGGGCATTCAGGTATCAGAGGTGATAGGAGTTATGCTTAAGCAAAGTAGTGAATTATCCAGGGACATGAGACAGGGAACATAGTCAGGCCAGGTCATGCTTTCAAAGACATGGTGCCGGGGAGGAGGGAATAGATAAAATGAGAGTTATAAAAGTACCTATGGCCACATGTGTAATGTAACCTAAGGTATAACTAACTCAGACAAGATAATTGCCGAAGCTCTCTGCTCCCCCCTCTCCTCTCCCCTGCCTGCTTCCCTGTCAGATGATTTGGGAATTCAGAAATCTCAGCAGCTAATCTATACCATCAGATTTCTGTCAATCCTACAGTTTCTTTTTTTAATGAATATTGAATGTATACTGACCCTGAGATGATGATGGTGCAGACTATTTTCAGATTCTTGAAGGTCACAATAAATTTTGGGAAGTAGTGTCAGCATAAAAGGCTTTGCTGTTCTTTCATCCAAAGCTAGACAGAAACGTGTTACGACCTTTATTGGGTTTGCATCAATGTTTGTGTACAATGTACAGCTCAACTGGTGAAGAGACCAGCATCTTTTGATCAGTTTTCTACTGTGTTACAGATTGTTGGCCTATACCTGTATAGCTGCCACTGGGCAGAAAGCCTCTGTAAACAGCCTGTCAAGTTTAATTGGACTACCTGGTAAATATATTGTTAATAAATAAGGATGTGCTTTTCTATAGTCTCCTTGGACTTACTGAGGGCTACTGCTGTTGCTTCTGTCAAATACAAAGGCAATTTCATCATTGATGTTATTACCAGCAGGACTAAGCCTTAAAACTTGTGAAAACATTTGAATCACTTTTGATCTATGCATGACATAACATCGAGGCTCTCCAGTGCAGTGAAGTGCCTATTGTAGGCATGAGATTGTAGTAGCCCATACAGGCTGTGACAATACAGCCAAGCCCTGTTTCTGAGTGTTTTGTTTTCTCAGAGCCCTGGAGATGGGTAGTTACAGAAAAATTGTGAGTTCATTAAAAATCAAAGGTGCTCCTTCTGTGTGTGATTGCTGAGGAAGGTGACAGGGAGTTCCCTGGGCAGAGAACAAGGTTTGTGTGGAGTGAGTGTGCCTATGTGATAATATGCCCATTGTGATTTTTAAGAAAATTTAACAAATTCTAATGGCCTGACTTAGTGTTTTCTTAATGCTGCAGGGCAGCAAGATGCGGTTGTTTGTTAGTAGGTAAAATATTTTACTGCTGAAGAGGGAATTTTTAGACTTATTTATTTAATTATTAAAAATGTGTTATCAAGTCAAATGTGCTGATACTACTTCTCTAAGCTAGCCTACCTGCTTGGTCTGATGGTCTGACCGCACATACATGAGTGATGTCAGCCACAAGAAGAAAGGAGTGTCAGCATCCTGGTAATGACAAATGCTATTTACTCCAGAAAGGAAGGGGTTTTGAGGGGAAAAGGAATAATTTCAGGTTTATGCAAGGCAGCTGGAGAGAGGGAGTCCCTCTCTCCTGGAATCAGTCACACAGCCCCACACCAGCTCGAGAGACCTTTTGTTCAGACCTGCCTGAGGCTGTTCATTTCACAGCCCTCTGGTTCAGATAAGTTAAGCAATCAGAAAAGCATCCTGTTTCTACCCTTAAAATAGCATTTTGCGTTGCTTTTTCTTCAAGCATTTGTTTGAAAAACTGCATTAAAAAAAAAAAAAAAAAAAAAAAAGGAAGCAGGTTTTACAGTCTGCTTTGTTTTGCCATTACACCTGTCTGGAACTGAAGGTAACCTGAAACAAGTTACAATGAACAAAGCCAGAGGTTTTAGTCTCTCTGTGTCCAGCTACTCAGGGCTTGCAGATGCCCATGGGGTGTTTAGGGGAAGTTTTCAGGGATACCAGGACTGGAAATTTTCCATATATACTGCAAAGGGCCAGAGAAAGAGAAGAGCGAGTGAGAGACACACTACTCCTTTCAGCAAGCCTCGAGTCTCATGCTGGGGATTTTTCTGAGGTCTCCAGGTTCTGCTGTGTTGTACTGCACCACTTCCAGGTAAGGGAGTAATGTACTCCTTATTTGCAGTGTCTTGCCCAAAGAGAAATACTAATCAGCAGTAATAACACAAACAAAAAAAAATCAACCTGGTTTTACCATTCAAACATACCTAGAAATAATTACATTAATCAACTTAGTACTTGAGGAGGAAAAATGTTATATTTTTCCTGATGAGAGACACTGTGTACCTTAATTGGCATGGTCTCCTGTCACATAATAAAACTAAATACAGCAGTGTCTTTTTAAGAAATGCATCTTGGCTAGTAAAAAGTATCTACTTAAGTTAGTACAGCTCACATTCAGACATCTTCAGTTTATAGTGCCACATGGAAACTTTCAAGCCGTTGCTTCTGGACAGGTCACTTTTAACTGACTGCAGCTGTAGAGGTAAGACACTTGACAACTTTATGCCTTCTTCAGTTACTCTCTGAATGATGGAGCCACTTGCCTGTACCTTGCAAACATCAAAAATCTTCCCTTCATCATCTGACAGTGAGATGAATCCTACCTGCTGACGTGATTGCTGCTCTCTGGCCAAGAATACACTCATTTACTGAGCACATAGTGTTCAAAACTGACTGTGCCTCGAAATAAATCTCTTGTCTCTTTATATATCCCATGCTGGAGTTTGGGAAAAATAGACAAAATTGCATGCTGAAGTAAAATAACACAATTAAATTACCATATATCAACCAGGAAGAAACTAAAATAGCAACTTAGTCCTCTCATTCTTGTGCTGGAACACAGCCAGTTTACAGTCTTTTTTTCCTCTGGTGCACTCTTACTGCAAGTAAAAATCTGTTATCCAAGGGCACCTTGGAAAACCACCTGTAACAGATTCCAAAGTCATAGATACAAGTGGAATTAAATACATGGAAAGGCTGACCTTACATATATATATACATATATACTACGGCCCAAATGTTTTCTGGGGATGCCTTTGCCATGAGTGAAAATGTATTTAAATAATAATTCTTGAAAGCCAGACATATTTTCATGATCAGTTAATTTTATTATTAATATTAATAATAGTACTTATAACTTGTGGACAAACAATGGTATGGGTCTTGTATATAAAACAAAAAAGGAGTCACCATCTCCTCCAGTGCAAAGTTCAAGAGGACTCAAATCCACTGAGCTCTTGAAAATCTTGGACACGGAGATACAGCAGCTGCCAAGATGTCTCAGTAGGGTACCTCTTCAGATAAATCTTTTCCTGGAAGTCAGAACTGATTCTTCCCTCTCTCCTTGGGAGTCTGCTTTGCTCAGCCACCCATTACAAAAGCTGGACCAAAATTCAGGCACTTCCCCACACTAATGAACTATATTGCCCACACTGCCAGAAAGGAGAAACAGTCCTGCCCAAACCACTAACTCACTTTTGAAGGAGTATTAACAGAACCAAGTCACTATTTCTGATTTTCTGAATTAAATCCAATAAATGTGGCCAGTTGGTTAATATCTTTGTTCTAGGATCAGACAAGCATCCATCATCCAAACTAGGTGCTATTAGACAGCTCATTATATCTGAGCGGCGACTATCGATTAGCAAAACCCTAGGCCCAGAGTTTGCAAAACTCTGAAATTTATCACCTGGCTTTCAGAGGCACCAGATACTCAGTGCTGTTTGCCTCAGGGGAATCTGGCAGTGGCTTAGCACTTCTGAAATTCAGGCCATTTACTTAGCTGGGTGAGTGTGAATGTATAAATCTTTATTTCCTTTTCAAGTTGCAGGGGTTTATACGCTTGCTAAATCCATGACATTTCATGAAAATAAGAGATTGAAATCGTAAGGTAGGCTAATGTACCTTAGAGAGCTGTAGTCAACACATTTTGCTTTTAGCTGTGCTAGTCCTGGTCCAACCAGCAGCCACCCCTACAAGGCCTGTCTGTCAAAATAGGGCAGAAGAAGCCACCTACACCAAAGAAGGTGGCTGGACCTGCTGGTGCATGCTCTCCTTTCCCTTGCCCCTTGGTGAATGCATTTTAGGAAGGACTATGGTTCCATCTGAGACACAGACCACCATGAAGTGCAAGACGAGGGCACCTTGTCTCCATCCCAGCCCTGGCACACCCCAGGTCAAGTAATGACCTGAGTCCTCCCATAAATTACATCAAATGCTTCCTCTCCCCAAAAGGAAAGCATGAAGACCATGTGTTTTCTTCACCAAATAATAGAAAATGAGTCTCTATTAGAATAACAAATTATTTTTACTAATAATACCCAATAAAGAGTCTGTCTTTCGGCCAATTATTATCTACCATTGGCAGAGAAAGAAAAATTGCACTAACTCTAGTGATACCAATACTTGTTTTGATCATCCTGTTAGGGCAGCAATATTGCAGAAGTGTCACCAGCCGTGGCTTTGTCTTCTGCTCGCAAATCTCTCTGCCTTCAGAAAGCTCTGCCAGAACTGGTGCTGTCAAAACCAACTCTGTGTTACAGGGTTTTTCCCCTTTTCTGTGACCTTGATGGTAATTAAGTGTCTAGTTCTCATAGGGAAAAATTATGAAGCATGAATTGGACCTGCTGGCATGGCTGCTGATTTATGGGTCAAGTCTCTAGCTGCTACAGACAAAATTTTTAAGTCTCTGATTAAGAAGGCCTGCTGATTTAAGGATCTCACAAGAAATGTGTGCATAATGAATTATCTACAGATGATAATTCAAATTGTTCCTTGATGATTCATATCACCTTCCTTTATTAAATTACCATTTTAGAAGTTTAACAAGGGCAACTCAGACTGACAGGTGGTGACTTTACAGTGTATGTAACAGGTCAGCCAAAGCAGCACGCTGCAAATTTGGGTAAGTGCTTTTTGGCCCCAGTCAGAGAGGCCAGTAGAAAGCAAAGGTTCAAGGAGATCTAAGAGGCAAACTGGTGTCATTGCAGGATAAATATTCCTCAACATCCAGTATTCCTGCCTGTTGTGCATCTGAACCTGTGTTATTTTTTTTACTCATTTGAGCAAAAGTTTACTGTGAGCTACCTATAGTAAAACCCTACTCCAATATTAGTTGCCATATTAGTATTAGGCATTAATATTAGTTATTAATATTAGATTTAGTTGCAATATTGTCTGTGACAAAATGGCACTGCCTACTTTTGTGCTTAGGAGACACTGAGGGCTAGAAGGCATGACCAAAACCTATACATGCATGAGTAACATGTTATAAAAACATGTAAAATTGAGTGGCAGAGTGAACAATGTTTTTCTTTTCTGGGTTTAGCTTCTATTAGCAGGGGCTTACTGGATCTCAAACCAGCACACTTGGGAACCTGGAAATACCTGCTGTGCCCTGTGCCTTCTGGAAAAGGTGTGTAGCAAATCCATGCTGCAGACAGTACATGTCTCTTATGGTCTGATGGTAGAGGGAACCATAGTGAGTTTGAGTAGAGGGAACTAGGAAATGCAAATGCACTGATTTTGACTTTGCTTTAGTGTCATGTCATATTTTTTCTCTAAGCAAATACATGATCACAATCTCTGTATCTGACATAGCTCAGGAAAGTATTAGAAAATGCAATTAGGCACTGTTAGTCTATACCGGTAAGAAGGCTCCACTTATTCCTATATGTGTTTCATAAGCTGATATGAGCAAGGTCTCAGGAGGAGACCTGTACCTTCAAGCCTTCCCCATCAGTACCATTTTCTGATAGCTGGGTGTTAACCAGAATGTGCAGAGCTGCCTTGATTGCAGCACTTGGGTCATTGCAGCTCTGGTAGTGACAGTAGGGGTTAAGGATCCGCTCCTAGTCACTGGGAGAGCACCAGCCCAGGTGGGGACCAAATAAGCACCCGAGGGAGATCAGAAAATGGTGTCTGCATTTTGAAGGTGCTAAATAAGTGGTAAAGGCAAAAACCACTGTTCCATATCTGCAGCAGTTTCCCAAAGAGATTGTGCTGTTCCTGTGAAACATTAGCTCTGCAATTGCTTAAACCCCGGGGTTTTGTATTATCAAGCCAATACATATGCTACAAATGAACAAAACTATATTCTGGACTTCAATCATTTTCACATTCCATTGCCTGTAATGAGTGTCTTCCTTACAATAACTGGGTAAGCCCAACAAAACAAGGCTTCAGCAAACATGCTTAAAATGTAATTAATATAGAGAAAAAACAGACCATAACAGCTTGTGGAAGAAAAATTACTTTCAGCAGGAGGATTTCTGTATTTCCCATAGGGAAATGTTGGGAGACTTAAGTGTGCATGCTTATGCAGTGTATATACAGTAGAATTCAATGTGTTCTGGACACACAGGGCTTTGCTGAACTCCTGAAACGCTGAGTGGTGCTGTTGAAAGGCTGGAGGGATGGGATGTCATCCAGAGAGACCTGGATAGGCTGGAGAGATGGGCCCAGGTGAACCTCATGAGCTTCAACAAGACTAAATGCAGAGTCCTGCACCTGGCTCAGAACAACCCTCACTATTAATACAGGCTGGGAGATGAGGTGCTGGAAAGCAGCTCTGCAGAAAAGGACTTGGGGGTGTTGGTGGATGAGAAGCTGGACATGAGGCAGCAGTGTGCAACTGCAGCCAAAAAAGCCAATTGTATTCTGGGCTACATCAAGAGAAGTGTGGCCAGCAGATGGAGAGAAGTGATTCTGCCCCTCTACTCTGGTGAGACCTCCCCTGGAGTATTGCATCCAGTTCTGGAGCCCTCAACATAGGAAAGACATGAGGAGGCCACAAAGATGATCAGAGGCTGAAACACCTCTCCTATGGAGGCAGGCTGAAGGAGCTGGGGTTGTTCAGCCTGGAGAAGAGAAGGCTTTGGGGCGATCTTATGGCCACCTTCCAGTATCTGAAGGGAGCCTACAGAAAGACTGGAGAGGGGCTGTTTACAAGGGCCTGTAGTGAAAGGATGAGGGGTAATGGGTTTAAGTTAGAGTAAATTTAGACTAGATATCAGGAAGAAGTACTTTATCTTGAGGGTGGTGGATCAGTGGAACAGGCTCCCCAGGGAGGTGGTTGAGGCCCCATCCCTGGAGCTATTCCAGGTGA
>JAOEGS010022914.1:8276-32921 GCA_025447755.1 Corythornis vintsioides
AAGCACACAAATACACAGTTCATTCAACACTGTTCAGTAATGATGGAACAGGAGAAGTCTGCTCTCTTCAAATATCTTCTATCCCCTTTTGTGTTTTCTAGCACTGAATATGAAGAATGGCTCATCAATTTGTACCCCAGCACCACACAAGTGTTGAGGAATATGTTCTAATCTCACAGAAAGAGACCTTACAAAAAACTCTTTAGAAAAGTCATCTATTATGAATATGAAATTAAAATATAAACTTAGGCTCCTAGCCAGTAAATTATAATTTATTTTAGCAAAACCGTAACCAAATTAAATGCCCCAATAGATAATGAATGCTGAGTGCCAGGAAAAACAAAACTATTGCATGATTGCACATTTTCAGGTGAAGGTTTGTTTAAGGAAAGATGGCACCATACATCTTTATTAGATCATCACAAATTACTTGAGGAAAACTTAGGGTTAGATCCAAAGTGTGTAGGTGGACAGACCTCCCAGGAAATCAGTGGAGGTCTTTGTATTCATCAAAAATATCTGTCTCAGTGAAACCACACTCAGTTTCATTCTGTGATGTTACTTTATGAGTTTGTTCTGCTTCTTTGGAAAGAGGTGCCATAGCTTGGCTGTGAGATGAGTGAGAAAGCAGGCATTAAGTTCAACATACACGTTGAACTCTCAGAGACTTGTCTTTCCTTGATGAGATGTAAAAAGTCTGCAGGTCTCCTCTAGCCTCTTTCTCCTGGATGTGTTGCAGTTAATAGCGCACATGAAATAATTCAGCTGCAAGTTTCAGCAGGTTTTAAATATTGCTAAGTGGTTTTTGTTAATTTCCCATAATATTTTCACACTCTAAAAGGATTTTATTTTTTTATTGTAACTGTTTATTGCACACTGCATGAACATAATTACCTAATAATTCCCTGCTCTATAGATTTCTCTTGTTGGTTAATTTTAAAAAGCTTATAAATTCCTTTTCTATCTGCTTATGGTCTGCACATATACTTAAAGGGTTGGCAAACTTGGCATAGGATAAATGTCACTTTTAAAATATGTTACAGACAGAGCAAAGTTGAGGTTAAAAAAATAGAGATTAGACTCTTGAGTAAATGTCATGACTGCCAGAATCAATTGAAAATGAGCATTCTTGCTGGCCTTAGACAGAATGAAAAGAGACTTGTCCTCCCCCGAGCCTGTTCCCAGAGGAGTACAGTCAGGATGGTACTAATGAGCAGAAAACTCACAAGGTAGGGGTGATGTTTCCTTTAGAAACACTATATGCATTGGTGCCCTGAGCCCCCTAAGGACTGAAAATCTGTTATTGTTCCTCCTGGGAGGTCCGTTTACACTTAACACACATCTGGCTTAATTAGGTTGACAGCTGCTGCAGGTACTGTTGGACAAGGTCCAGGCATCAGAGTGCATTAACATTTGTTTAATGGTTTAACCTTTCATAATCTGATCTCTACTACGTAAATGAACCAGGGAGATATCTTTTATTACCTGTTAATGTGTTGTGTGTGTATGCACATGCACACACTCAAACAAACATGCAAGCAGTCCACATCAAGTGTGTCCCACTGTACAGTGAAAATAAAAATCTTTTCAAACTGTACACTTTTGATTAAATAAATCCAGTCCAAATGAAACAAAAGTTAACAAGATTAACAGTGAAGACAGCAGCAATCACACTGTATATAAAGAGAGAAGAAAATTCAATTACTTTCCTGTATGGAAAGCAGCCACTACATACTCACAAACACATTTTTTGTTATGGTTTTCATGTTATAATTAAAAAGAAATAAACCTGAACAGAGAAGAAGGGATTATAGTTTTTGCTGCCTACATAAATGGAGCCAACATAGAAGGTGGTCCAGTGCAAACTCATGTCTGGCAATAAAGTTCATGTTCTTCAAATTTTTAAAAGAGATCTAATGAACAATATGGGGCCTGATTCAATCCCCAGTTAAAAGCAGAGTAATTCATTCAAAATCACTTGAAAGAATCTGTTTTTACACTTGTGTACCTGAGGGAAGAATATGGCTCAAATGATTAGGCATGTGTTTTGTTTTCTCAGGAGAACCTTTTTCCTGTATCCATTTAAAGTACTTTTTATTTATTTTTTTTTTTTACTTTTAAAAATTCTTTTATGTCTAATTGTCTTCTTTCCACAGTAACTCCCTGTAAAAATAGCCTTTGGCTATGCAGCCAACTACAGCACAATCCCAAACCTTACTGTATCTTTGAAAGCCAAACCAAATCCAAAGGCACTTTTTCAAATCCAATCAGCTCTCTTCATACACTGATGTGTGCATTTACCAAACAAATAACTGTTCACCTTTCTAGTGACTCCCAGATTGCAGTACTCCACATGTTTGGAGACTTTAAAATGTAGAAACAAAGAAAATCTTTGTATGGTGAAAAATCCCATTTTTATGAATAAACCAAATCCATTTTATGAATGTTCTTTTTCAGCATGTGTTCTTCAACAACATTAGCATGTTTCAGATCTTCTCTATGACTTGGTCAAGATAGAAGAGAGGAACCTTCTGTAAGTGCCATATAACAGATATTTCTTTGGCTGAGGTGCTGCAGTTTTGTGCTGACTGCCAAGAAGCAGAGATTTGAGCTCTGCTACAGAACCCATGGCAGGGCTGGACCCTTGTTTTACACAGAATTGCACAGAATTATTGTTGAGGCTGGAATAGACCTTTGAGATCATCAAGTACAGTCTAAGACCTGACACCACGACACCTAGCTAGTCCATGTCACTCTGTCACATCCAATCTTTCCTTAAGGCAACTTCACCACCTCCCTGAACCATTCCAGAGTCTAATGACCCTTTCCATAAGGAAGTGCTTTCTAATATCCAACCTGAAACTCACCTTGTGCAGCTTCAGGCCTTGACATCTCATTCTGTCACTGGTTGCCTGGGAGAAGAGGC
Source organism: Corythornis vintsioides (assembly GCA_025447755.1). NCBI lineage: Eukaryota > Metazoa > Chordata > Aves > Coraciiformes > Alcedinidae > Corythornis > Corythornis vintsioides. The sequence goes on from JAOEGS010022914.1 coordinate 11,203, forward strand.
CAGCCCGCACCTGCCTACAGCTACCTTTCAGAGTGAAGAGATCTCCCCTGAGTCTCCTTCAGGCTGAACAGCCCCAGCTCCCTCAGCCTCTCCTCATAAGACTTTCCCTCCAGTCCCTTCCCCAGTCTTGTCACTCTCCTCTGGACCCGCTCTAGCCTCTCAATATCCTTCTGGAAGTTCAGGGCCCAGAACTGCACACAGTGCTCCAGGTGAGGCCTCACCAGTGCCAGATACAGGGGGAGAATCACAACCTAGTCCTGCTGGCCATGCTGTTCCTGACAAGCCAAGATCCCATTGGCACTGGCATTAGCATTGGGTTTTGAGATGTTTTTGGATTTTTTCACCGCTGTGGGACATTTTATCATTGCCTGTCCTCTGTGGGACTCTCTTAGAGGGCAATGTGCCTTGGTGAAGCAGTTCAGAGTACTAGCATCACCCAACAGTCAGTGCATGTGGACACATGATTAGAAACAGTCCATATATTGAATATCATTGACTTCCCTTTACACAGCAAAAGTGTAGACACCACATTCTGCAATCTCATGCATACTGTGTTTTCATACTCTAAATCCTTTTTAGAAGGGCATTTTCTTCTCTGTTTAAGTGAGTAAACTTCTTTATGAGCAGAGTAAACAAAGCTGTAATGAGAGTATTGTGGTTATTGACTGGATCAGGGTTTCAGGCACATTAGACAGCTGCTGTCCAAGTGCTTTGGTGCTTACAGCACTTGTTATTTCATGTGTAAACTCTCTTAAGCCATCTCTAAATCATGCAATAGAGTTTGGTACACAGACTCTTGTGCTAGTAGGGTAATGGCTATGCTGGAAAATCCACCCTGGGGTACAGAGGCCCATGAGAACTTAATGCAAGATGTATCATTATGTACCCTTGCTCAGTTCAATCAAGTGTCACATATTTACATTAAGGGAATCAGGGAGAGGGATAGAGCAACTAATGTAGCAGGAGGGAAAAAAGAGAGATACTTTGTTTTAGAAAAGTTAAAATATGAAAAAAAAAAAAATAATAGCAGCAGCCTTTTGTTTCCTCCATCACACAAGTCTTGCCAAAGCATATACCTGGAAAAAATGGTCACAGGATTTTCCCTGGTCACAATGTCATCTGCTGGAAGTGAAAATGTAGTTTCCTATATAATTTCATATCCTTTGTACCAGCACAGTTGGGAGATGTTTTGGGGAATCATTTTCTCTCCATGAAACACTGCCAAGTTCGACCTTTAAGACTGACTGTGGATTCCTGCTGAACCTGTCTGCTAGTATAACAGTTTAAAATTTCCCACAGCTGTTTCTTTTTTTTTCTTTTTTTTTTCTTTTTTTTTTTTTGTGTAAAAAGCTGTTGCTGAATGTTAATGAAAAACAAAGGAAAACTGTTGGATGTCACAGTTTGATAGTATTTGGACTCCATAGCTTTGTGTTTAGAAGGAGTTACAGGAAATTGATTTGGAACTTTTTAAATGCTTGAAATTACATACTTAAATACTTTGCTGAATTGCTGCCTCACCCCGGAGACAAAACATCTCACTATAATCTCATTGGTATCAGATTTCCATTCCCAGCCTCCCTGAAAAATCAATGTATGGCATGAAAATCAATCCCTACTCAAATTGTAACAAAAAATGTTTTAATTTTTGAAGAAGATTTGCTTCTAAGAAGATAAAATTCATCTATGTTATGAGACAGCCAAAGTATAATTCTGAAATACATCTCTTGGTCTGATTGTTTATCTTGGTTTGTGTTGTGTGCTTTTGCTTGTGCTTATCATTGATTTTTGTAAGGACTTTCTGGAGGGGTTCTGTATCTTTTATCTCCTTATATGTACTATTATGTCAATTTACTACAATTAAAAAAAGCAACAAGAATGAAACATTGCCTATGGTTTGCAAGTGAAGAAAAGGAGGTACAGATGGCTGAAAGTAGTGCGACAGAGCTGTAGGTGGTAGATGAAGAAGGGTGAGAGAAGCAGGTCTCATTAACACCAGGTCTAGTGGTTAAGTACACTGTATTTCATTAGAAATCCTGAAAATCACTATGAGGTGTCATTAACTTCCATTGGTTATACATTTGACTGCAGAAAAGCACCTTAAACAGTCTATGTCTCTGCTATCACACCAACACCTTTTGTCTGTTGTTTCTTCCTTCTTATTAAGGCCAGTCTTTCTAGAGAACACAAGAGTGACTGGGGAGACCATGAGGGGCCAAATCATTTCAGCAGCTTTTCCCACTTCACATATCTGTGGAAAAACACAAAAATCCATGGAGGGTACTCTTTCTCTTTGTGGTGATGATTGCAAAGCTGTTTCAAGTGTTCCTCCAAAATAAATCTCAACTGTAACTATAAAATTTGTGTATGGCATAAGCAAGTGTATAGCATAATTGAATTCTTTTTTAGTGGTAAGATTAAAGTTTCATTCTTTTCTTGAAGTTACAGTTTTTGCCTGTGGGTTGGCAGTTTTGAGAGAAAGGAAATATAAATTCAGGTATAAAACTCTATGAAGTAAAAAAAAAAAAAAAAAAAGAGAGAAATGGACAAAAAACTAGATGTGTGGTGCAATGGAGAAGGAAGAATTTAAAATTATCCCAGAACATAAAGACCTGCAAAACAAAAAGGGTTATGACATTTTGAAAAGTACCTTCTGGAAAGAAAGGATGTATTTAAGGGACATAATCTCCGAGTTCTTGTATCTTTTCTAGTAAGATTTTTTTTTCTGTTAATGTTGTTAGTTGGCTGGCTCAGTGACCAAGAGCTTGAGTCCCAGACAGTTGGTGTAAACAGATTAGAGACCCTTCTCTTTTTGAAATGAAAACCAGATGGCAGGTTTGAAAATCTCAGTCATGAGCTGGCTTTCTCCCACATATTTAAAATATTACATTAAATATCTCTAAAGGAAAGTTAGTAATGAAGATGGTGCACTACAGTGGTGAAAAATAACACTATTTCCCATTAGTAAAATAACTTTGCATAATAGTGAGATTCTATTGAAAATTTAGTTCCAGTATTAGCAGAACATTTGGTTTTATGAAATCAAGGAATTTTGTACAAAACCAACATATGACAGTAAACTGTGGTTCAGTTACAACAGTTTGACACCTGCCCAAGAACTATGTGACTCAAATTATGAATTCCTCCTGCTGAGGCGAGTGCCACCAAAAATGACCCATCTAACTAACACACCTACTTGGCAGATCAAGTGCTACAACAAACATTTCTACAACATAGCAGGTCTTTTACTAGGAGGGCAAAGAAGATTCAGATGTCTGTTAACTTCATGGGGAAAGGTGTTGCAGAAGAAGGGTTGTTATTAATCCCTTAGATAATGTCCCCTACCGGTTTCATTCCATGGGCAATCATCTTCATCTGTGTCTGTTGCAAGTCTCTGGGAGAAACAAAAATACCAAAAGAACATCTTTAAACCCCATAGCATTTAAGCAAAAGAAAAATAAATAAGTGCTTTTCCCTGAGAACTAATCTTGGGCTTTGAGCTAAAATACTCCACTACTTAACTGCTTTCACTTTACTGCAATCAACCACTAAGCTTTAGACAAGCAATAAATCAGATGTGTTCATACACTGCCTCAGCCCACCACAGTGATATGCAATCTTGGCTGGCTCTTCCCACCATGCTCACTGCAATTTCTAAACTATAAAATAAGTCAGGGAGCTCTCAAAAGACTGCCTCTCCCCATCAATCCATAGGTCTGTGGGGGCAAGATGAGGGTGTGAAGGAGATAAGATTTTTAACATCAGGACTGCTATAAAGTTGAAATTCCTTCTATTTTTTCCCATCTTCAGCTTTGATGAAAAGACTTCATGGAGAAAGCTCCTTACTACATGATGCCAACCATGTCTTTTAGCTGTACCTATTTCAAACTCCTGCAAAATCAGCTGGCTTGCTGAGGCAGTCTTGTGTTGCCTCTGCCCATCCCCAGCAGCTGTCATGGGGCAGAAAATGGGGATTGCAGAGAGATATGACTTTATGTACTGGGGCTGTCATCACACACTTTAGTTAAGTGAACAAACTGGAGAGGCTCTTTTTGTTGTTGTTGTTGTTATGTTCCTGAGGTACAATGGCTTATGAATGCTTTTTCTCTCAAAAGAGGATAACAGCAACTTCTCTTGCTCAGGAATTCTGCCTGTTACTGTGGCTCAGATTCTTCATTACTGAGGAGAGTGCTTCACAGCAAAAATCACCATCTACAGTAGGAAAAAATTAGGTGACTTTCTTCTGTCCATCATGAAACACAGTCACATTCAAATATGAACTTGGAAAATCAATTCTCTTCAATTTAAAGGTGAGGCTTAGGAAAATAATGTTATTTGATCTCAAAACAAAAACCAAACTGTAAATATCTGGAAAGTGATGTGTTTAGCTGGCCCCTCTGTTTTGTTTTGTTCCTTCTTCCTGCAGTAGAAGACAGCAAAGCATATTGTGGAATGAAGGCTACTGATCTCACCATTGCACTGGAAAGCAACAGCTTCTATACATTGAGTCTATGTGTAGCTCATTAAGCAAAGAGAGGACTACTATGGTAGCAGCTACAGAGCATTTGATCCATCCAGGACTGCTGTGGCACAGGTCACAGGGGTAAAATGAAGAAACAATAGTCAACAGTCTCATTTTACAATTTCCTACTTCATCTTAAAATACATTTACATATTCATTCATGTCTCCCTACATTGTTAGACAGTAATATTTCAGAGGGATATAAGTTTTTTTATCATCCTCCAAGGTTTCTAGTGAAGTATAAAAAATAACATCTGGGTTGTTTGGACTAGTCTTTTTCTACAGATAGCATTTGTCCAGTTGACTTTACAAAGCCAACAATTACATAAGACAACCACTATGCAACTCTTAGTTAGGTAAAAAAAGATTTAAAGCCACATGGTCTCTGTGTCATTGTTTATTATTAGAGAGGAAGTTTCAACTTTGTTGAATTTGGGCAACCATCTTGAGGACCAGTAGATCTCATCAGTTCCTCAAACAGGAGTCAACCAAATGTATAAGATGGAACAACAGATGCAAAATCTTGCCTTTCCCAGGTGTTTTTCTTCCTCTTTTGTTTTGCCAGGATTACATATTTTCTCACTTACTATGGAGGATAAAATCTGTTTTTATGCAGTTAATTAATACGTTAGCCTTTGTGACACTAAAACCAATGCATTTAAATGTGATATTTGTGACTATGTGCCCAGTGTGCAAAAACCTTAGTCATCATTTCCTTACACTCCAATTAGGCCTAAGGGATGCTGAGTGCAATTATAGTGTTGACTGGATTAGTACAATTGGTTTAAAATGCTGTGATATTTCATCAGCTCTTCCTGAGGCTTGTGGGTCATGGACACAGTTGAAGCCTGTGGAAAAAGAGTAGGATGTGGAAAGTTGTTTCAGTTATATCCAATGACAAAAGTAACAAGAAGCATTAAATATTGAAAACTCAAAATAGTCCGTGACAGTCACAAAATCAGTTGAAATAAAGCAATATAAAATTACAGGGTGAATGAGATGATGAAGCAAATGAGAAATGCACCTATTGCAATAACAGATAGGACCTCCAAAAATGTAGAGAATTTAGGATGTGGTGTGAAAAGATTGAAGCACACCTGTCATAAAATTGCCTTTTGTAGCTGAGTATACATACAAGTAGGAACAAAACTTATGAATATATTGAAGGTTCTGTAAACAAAAGAGAAGGATCAAATTATACAATTAATATTTATAATAATTGTATAATCATTCCTTAGAAACCTGCTGAATTTAGGACTACTAACATTTCTGAAAAAGCATTCTTTTTTGGTACTATGCTTAATGTATAATATATATTGAGCACAATGAGACAACAGCTATCTGCTAACAAAAGCACATTTTCAAAGTGAAGTGAGAAACCACTGTATTACAAATCAAACAGGCATAGGACAGATTAAATAGCTCACTAATAGTCCATATATTCTGCCTATAAAAGTAAAAACAGTAGATGCAACAGTCTTCAATTCACAAATAAAATGTAATTACAATATTTTGTGATTCTTCCCACAGTTCCTGTTATGAAAATACTTTCTCATTTAAACAAAGAACAAGTTGTCCAAAATCTGATAGGTCTGGAAAAGAAAAGAATCCAAGTATTTTGGTGAGGAAGGGTTTCTCTAGGTTAAATTAGTCATAACTTGTTCTTGGAAAAACATACAAAGAAAGGATAAGTCAAATTCTTCTGTAATATGCATGTAGACAAGAACTGCATTTGAAGATTAATTATCTCATTATTTTGCTAATATGCTGTAATTAACTGAGCTATAGCACTGAAATTACTAAATGTGGGATTACTATTCCAGATTTGAATTAGCTTGTATCTCAGAAATGTTCTTCACTACACCTCAGCTTTAGGACATAAGCCTAATTAAATTACCACTTTATTTGCTGCAGCTGCTTCATAAATTTGCACTTCAAAATAGTTCCATCATTCACCATGTCATTTCCTGTGTTTTGTAATTATTGGCTGGTAAAAAATTAAACCCAAGCAGTTTAACAATAGCACAGTAGCTTTTCCTTACGCTCAAATTAGGCCTAAGGGATTCTGAGTGCAATTATGGTGTTGACTGGATTAGTACAATTGGTTGAAAAGGCAGGGATATTTCATCAGCTCTTCCTGAGTCTTGTGGATTATACCCAAGAAAATGAAGACTTAATTTCATCTAAGTGATTTCCATTATTTCTAAAAAATAAAAATAGACCCATAAAGAAGATCAGTAGCTACACAGGTCCAAGAAGCCAGAACAGACTGAATGAAGCAACCTCATTGGGATTTTCACCATTCTGTTCAAAGAAGTCAGGCTTTCATCTTAATCTGCACTTCTTCTAATGTAAGAAACACACTAAATTAGGTTTTGTGGGAGTTCATATTTTCTTTGTTGGTGCTTTAAATAGAATTTTTTGTATATTTTTCCTTACTTTCCCATTTCCAGTATTTTACTATTACTTGTGCAACTGCTAAAAGATGAGGAAAAAAACATAAAGCTTCCTCTTAAAGCTGGATATGAGAAAATAGACCTTACTAATACCAAGCTTACTTGAACTTTTGCCTTTTTAAGAGGTTGCATCTTAATGGGACATATTAACATGGCTGTTTGCCACAAATCACTGCTCCTGTAGTACAGTCAGGTACGGGCAGCTGTGCTTGTCTGGTATTTTAATACCTGACTGCTTCAAGTCAGATGTCATTCCAGAGCTATTACCATTACTCAGAAATAGCTGGAATGATAGCTGTAGGCAGTCTACAATTTTCAGGACAGATATTGTTTTCTGGGTAGTCCTGAAATGTGCAAAGCCATGCTATAGTATTTCTTCTAGACATGATTTCAATTACAGAACCTGGTCATCAGTCCCATTGGCATTATTTATAATCATATGCTGTATGCAAAGATGCAATATCATTAAAATTACATTATTATTCATGAATGCATTTGGAAAATCTCATTCATCATACATCCCTCAGAAAAACTAAAATAACAAATATAGGTAAGGTCATTCATCTTTCTGGGATGTTGCAAATTAGAAGCATCATGACTAACCATGGTGCTTTGCTTATAAAAACAATTATTTTCATTCTTATATTTTGTGGATTTGGGGTCTTTTGAATACAGTGGACAGAATGTTGCCTCAAACTACCAAAATAAATTGTAGATATTCTCTGCCATTTTCCTGAGGCAACAAACATCCTATCAAAACTGCAGGTGGGGAAACCTTCTTCCCATGGGAAAATGATTTAGGATGTTTCTACAGAGGGATTTCTACCTTATAACCTCTCTACCTTCTAGGTATCATCCAAAGGTCATTCAAATGGAGCAGAAAATGAGATACAAAAAATGATCAGAGAGTTTGAGCACCTCTCCTGTGAAGACAGGCTCAAGACAGTTGGGGTTGTTCAGCCTGAAGAAGAGGAGGCTCTGGGGGCACCTTATAGCAACCTTCCAGTACCTAAAAGGGGCCTATAAGAAAGCAGGGGAGGATCTATTCACAAGGGTTTGAAGTGACAGGACAAAGGGGCAATGGCTTTAAGTTAGAAAAGAGTAGATTTAGGTTAGATGTTAGGAAAAAGTTCTTTAATATGAGGTTGATAGATCACTGGAATGGTTTGCCCAGAAAGGTGGTGGAGGCCCCATCCCTGGAGACATTCAAGGCCAGGCTTGATGAGGCTCTGAGCAGCCTGACCTAGTTAGAGATGTCCCTGCTTATTGCAGGGGGTTTGGACTAGGTCCCTTTTAGAGGTCCCTTCCAACCCAATACATTCTATGATTCTACAAGGATGCATACATTTATAACAAGTAGCAATACTAAGGTCATTTCACAGCTAAGAAATACAAGGACAGTCTTCCCAAACTATTGGAAAACATACCTGCATTAAAAAAAAAAAATAATTTGGAAAGATGTTAATTAAAACCTATGGGAAATGCAAGCAGTAAGAATGGACCCTTTTAAAGAAATTTGACTTTTTAAAGAAATTGGATTAAACTAAATAATTGTCAAGCTTAAATATTCAGTTGAATCACCAATGACTATGAGTGCCACTATCCCAGCATACATCAGTTGTGATTCAGATCTTTCAATGTTTGGACACCAGCCTGATAAAGAAAGACAATCAAGTACTCATAAAGATATGTGTCAACTCAGAGGTAATATTCAGTATTGGATAAAATTCTGCTAATGATCAATAGGAGGTTCTCTGTGTATTTTTAATGCCAGGAAACCCAGCCATAAGCATCATCCTGGTAAGCAAAGCATGTGCAACAAAACTAACTTTTAGTCTTTTGAGGATGTCACCATATAAATATATATTCCTTACAAAACCCTTTGTATTTTTTGAATGACTAAAACTGTTCCTTTATGGTAATTGTGAAAATCCTCTTTTACAAACAGTAAAAGGAAGTAGCAAGCATCAGCAAACTTAGCTCAGTGGGGTTTCACAGTGTCAATCTCTATATTTCTATCTATAGCTATCTAAGATAGGAACACAAAAATAATTTTAAAAAATAATATTTTTTTTTTATTAGTCCAGATCCATATCTGTGCATGGATTTCACAGTTTAGGTTGAAATAGTAACATAAATTGTAGAGTTGTAGAATAAATTAAATCTCTTTCCAAGCCAGAAGTATCATTTTTTATCACCACTTCTTTCTTTCCCATTCTTCTAAAAAAAGGAAATTCATGCTATTAACAAAAGCTTCAATCTATAGTAGCCTGTGATTTTATACTCTTGTTCATGAACAGGAAATTTATATCAGTGGTATGAACACCAAATCTGTTATGTTCTATGTCCAGAGATCACAACTACTGCAAGTTATTAATTCCTATACATCTATACTGGATATTGCTCTGTTAATAGTGCATTCAATAAAAGAGATTATGAAAGAGATTATGTATGCTGAAAAAGTGAAAAATGCAATAACAATAGTTGTAAAAGGTACAGTAGAATATGGTAAATGCAATTTGCTCAATAGACTTAATGTTGTCTATAAAAAAATCTAATCCTGTTCTCACCAGGGAAGCAGGCTGTGCTGTGTGCATTATCTATGGAGTTTATCAGCAGCTTAATGTGACCAAAAGAAATTAATTCCCCTGCATCTATTTAAAATATGCCAAAAAGATGTTATTTCTGGGTGGACTTCTTGTATTATGACAAAGAAATACAAGAGGCATACTGACAAGTATTAGGTTTGTGTATATAAACACATTCCATAATGTTCAGCATGTAAAGCTTTTTAGTTTTCCCTCCCATATTCAAAATTACATGGGAAGACATCCAACTCCTAATTTCTTATTCTTCTTAATTATGCTCTACATGTGCAATGTGGTAGTTAGTGGTTAGTGGTGAAAAAGTATTTATGCCTAAAAACCTCCTTCAGAATTGAAGCAAATTTCTTCATTATTTTCTTTACCATCCAAAAAATAAGGAAAACAGGAGGAGGAATATACAATGGATATATTACATTATTACATATTTTTCTGTTTTTCTGTGTGTTAAATATTTTTGAAACTTATTATGTGTCAGGTCTTTAAGATGATGAACAGGCAAATTCATTTGTTTTCCATGTCTCAAAGGAAATGACAGCACGCTAAACCAGCCCATTAAATCTCAGTGGTGCATATGCTGCTTTTTGAAACCTTTTTCTGCCTCTGATGAACCATGTGATGATGAAAATCAAACCTCACAAGTGTGTGTGAGAATGGCAAAAAATTTTAGATGCTGCAATGACAGCAGAAAAAATATTCAGAAAGGCTCAGTGGTCTGCAGTGTCCGACACCCCTGTATGGAGTGTACAGCACACCACCATGGCCACATTCTGCTGTCCGTGGCATCTCTGCCTGTGTCTGAGGAGGGACAGGAACTATAAAAGCCCTTTTATCTTCTCCCAGGCAAGTGCAGACCCACCAGGGCTGTAATTGGGCCCGGTGTAAGGACTTGTGCTCTTGCTGATCCTATGTTGCCATATGTCCCCCTTCCCAAGCTGTCCCGTGTTGCCATCTGTCCACACTCCAGCCTGGCCATTCAGGGCCATCTGCTTCTGCCTGGCCCATCCCACGGGGCCAGCTGTCTCGCCCCTCTCCAGGCTGCTGCAGCCACACACCTTTTCTAGAGGTACACAAATTCCTACCAGCAATGGATAAACATCAGCTAAAAGGGGTAGAAAGCATGAGCAGCAGTCTAGAAGAATCAATTTGTTCTGTCTGCATTTCTTAATCAGTGCCTAGTTCAGGTTTCAGCATGAAAACTCTTCCTGCAAGTCCTCAAAAGTTTTAACCCTGACATTTTATTGAAACTCTGAGCTCAGGTGACAGAACTGGAAGTGGAAGATAGTGGAAATTCTTTTTGCAACTTGCCATGTAGGAGCTCATTTTGAAACACAAGGAGATTGTGTTCAATTGTGAACAAGATTCTGTTCAGAATCCTTTGTAAAAGACTGTCTTTGAGTCATCTGAGTTATTAAGCTCATCTCAAATGCAATACCATTAAAGTAATGGCACACAAGGAAATAGTCTGGTTCTACAAACCTGTATTTAAACAAATGAGTGGAAAAAGAAATGGAAGTACTTTTCTATTCCCATGAAAAGCCATTTCCTTGGTCACTGTGGGCACTTAGCTGTATCTAGCTGATACTGAGGGATGTGGGGAGAATTTTCCACTTTCCAGTTGCATATTCTCACATACCAGCTCCCTACTGGGACAAAACACAGGCATGCACCAGCTGTCCCTCCTTCTTCCCTCCCACCTTCCCACAATCTGGTTTTCACAGAAAAGAAAACTGGAGGTGTGGGCTGGAGAGAAGCCATCATATTTCCTAGCAGGTAAGTCTAGACATAGCTTATAATACCCTTCATACCAGTTCTCTTCCCTCATTTCCAATCTGTAGCACTTTTTTACTTACTTATATTGAAATTAATATTTTAAGTGTTACGGTTTTATTGATGCCATGGAGAAATTAGTGTCATTATTGCTGCAAAATATTTAGGGAGGGATTGTTTCAACATTCAGGCTCTTTAGCCAGTAAAAGATTTTCCCTGAAACAGTAGAGGTTAAAATATGAGATTTTAAATCCCATGTGCATTGATGTAGATGCTATAACATCTTCTGATTTCAGTAGGGTCAGAAAGCTGCCCTGTGGTGAATATTCTGCTCAATCTTTCTCTCCACATACCTAATCCATTTAGGTGTTTCTAAAATTAACCACCATAATATTCTGGTACCAAAGGTACAAACAGTAATCTGATACAAATTGGAGTGATCAATTCCTTTGGAAATTGGACTATTATTAAACCCAAAACACAAATAAATCTTTTCCTCAATTATTTTAATGAGGTTCAGATTAGATAGCTGTGGTTTAGATCATAGCTGTATACTTACTCTGGACTCTATAGTAGAGATCTTGGGTGGTTTTCAGATATTATTTTGGCTTAAAGATGCACAAAGAATCTTAAAATTATTTCACAATGTGTAATAAGGAATGATGAGTTGCACTGACAAACTAAAATTTGTACTTTAAACATTAGCACCATATGTTGTTAATCCTAAAAATAAATTTATTCTTTAGAATAAAATCTTCTGACTGTATTATGTCCACCTTGAAGAATTAATTTGTTGCTTTCTTAAAAAGATTGCTGATTAATATTGGAATATGGCTCTGTATAAAGTTACAGTCATGATAAATGTGAGATTCCATTGAAAACACTGTCTGACCCCAGACTGTAAGTCATTTAGTTAGAGCAAGAAGAATGAGGACTTACCTATACAACAAAATCGTATGTTATTAGTTACTTCAGAAAGTGACATTTACAGCTGAGATACTTCAGGTGGAAGCAGGGAATGGTGAAAGAACATCTCACTAGAACAAACACTGATCCTTAGCCTCTGGTCAAAGTCCGACCTCAGCTGAAGCTGAAGCCATTCTGTTTGACAGCACAGCTGAGATATTACATCATTTCTCCCAAAGACAAGATTCCACATCACGAGCTAGGGCTGCTTGCAGGCCTTGGCACAGCAACTAAGCTGACCACAAAGCTCACATGAAGCATGCAGCAAAATTGGCATCCCAGTGACCAGTTTAGTGGCAGCATCCCACTGCATTAGCTGCTTTTGTGTCAAAAAACCAAACGAAACACAAAGCCATTGCTTTCAAAGTTCGATTACTGTGTGTGGGCAGTGCTGCCACAGGTCAGGATGCAGAAAGTGTGCACTGCCTGCCTGCTGTGCTGGCAGCAGATTGGCCACGGCAAGATAGAATTACTCACCAAAGGGCACGTGGTAGGTTTTGATACCGTACAAACAGATGCTGTTGAAACCTACCCATGCAGTTCCAGGGAAGAGTGTGAAAAAGGCAGGAAGAGGTAAAAGAAAATCCCTAGATGTGGTAGAGCAACATTGTCAGTCATTTTGCTGCTATAAATATGAACAGCAGGTAGTCCATTAAACCCAGCATTTTCACTGGAACGATTAGAGTTCTGATAGCCATTAGAAGCAGGTCATATTTAATAGCAGTTTACTCCCTCAACTCTTTCTCCTACAGTACATTTAAATTATTCTTTGGCAAGTGAAATGAATTTGTTTCTCCTGCACGGGACTAGAAGAGGGGATAAGGAAAGGAGATTATTTTTGCAGAACTGGATCCCTTGCCACCTACTCCCCTCTGAATCTCAGCTACTATCTGCAAAGTCAAAATGAACTTTAATAAATGATCTGAACTCATTAACTATGTGAAGCTCATGCTTACAGTCATAATGATTTTAAAATGTGTGGCTGCATCTTGAAGAAGAACAGAGCTTGACATAATTTCAGTTATCAAATACTGGTAATTGACGCAGAGACAGGCTGTGCTTTACACTGGGTTATAATTAATCCACTTCAGTGACCTCAAAGGCTGCACTTCTGAGAAATCTACCACTTACGTTTTGATTCTTTGTCAACTACTGCAGCAGACATAAATTACAAATGAGGTACTAATGAAGTATTTCATCACCTGTTTACCTTCAGTGATCAGTTCCCTTACCCTAATTTACTGGAGGCACAATTTTTTTGAAGCTACGGTCAGCTGGAGATGCCTTTTACTCTGAGCAGTTATAAATTAGCACATAGCTGTGCTTACTCTTACCAGGTCTTTGTTCTGGTTTTAAAATACTACAGCATAGGAAATAAGTTTATGTTTAGAAACTGATGGATAGGAGGATAAAAGGCTGTATTTTCTTCTGGTCTGTTCTTATCTTTCAAGACTCTCTAAATGAAAGGAAATTCCCCACTGATACAAATACACCAAATCCCACTGCAGTGAGTGTGACTGTGTCTAAAATTTACCCCAGTAGGGTATTTCACTCATGCAGAAATGAATACTTACCATATTACTAAGCACTTGGAGTGGTCTTGATGTGCATGTCAAAGAATCACCTTGGTATACTGAAGTATTGCCACTGAAATTCTAACATTATACTTGAGATGTTCACATAACTACCTTTAATTTAAAATGGCAAGGCTTGATTCCCACATGCAGACTGAAAAAAAATGTGGAGTAAGAGATAATTTGTGGGGTAAGCAACAACTTGACTTTCAGAGGCTGGCAGGTGAAGCACAGAGATAGCAAATATCTCGTCCTTGTCCTGACCTGCTGCTTTGATGCCTGCAGGCTGCTCCTGATCCCCTCTACTCCTGCCAGAGGCTCTTTTCAGTCCCTGTAGTACCTTCCAATGGGCTCTACACCATCGTCCTCCATTATGGAGGCTCTTCTTTCTCTTAGGCACTAGTTCTTTTACCTCTACATGTTCATCACAGCATCTTGGTCATTCTTCAACTTCTTCCTGTGGCAACAGAAGTTCTCCTATGTTCCTATCTCCACTGTCCTATCCCTTTTTTGGGTTACTGTGGGGTCTGCAGTAGGTGTCAAAAACACCAACAAAAGCTAAGTATTCTCCATGTTTTTAATGTGAGTGCTTAATATTTTATCAGCTATACTAAATCTAATTTTTCTACCTAGAAAAATCCCTCATGTCTTTCCAAAGATCTAAGAGGAAGAGTGAAGAAATTTAATTACATTGTAATTATGTGTAATTTGTTTGTTCTGTCTGATATTGGTCACTTCACTTAGTAGCCACTAATGGACTCACAGTTGGCTGGAGTTCAGGACAAACTCACTTTTCAAGTCTGAACCAAACCAGTGAAGGTACTATGCAACAGATCATCTGGATTTTGTTGCATGTTGAGGTGGAACAGGAGGTTGCCTGACAAATGAGAGTAAAACACAGTTTTTTTGACGAGGTCCTTAATTGCCTCCATTAGGGAGTGAATTGAAGAAAATTGAAGAGAAACAGTTAGGTTCCCATGTTCTGGAGAGGGAGGAATAGTGCAAAATAAGGGGCGAGATGAAGGATCTTGAGCAATGCAGGGACCTCTCACGCTGTCAGACGTGAGGCAATGAAATGTACTTAACTGTACATTTTTTGTCCACACTTGAAAATTTCCTATCGTAAATAAAGCCACAAGTTACTGCTTAAAGAAAATTGCAATCTTTTTCTTGGTTTACCTCCACTGACATAACATCCTTGAAAAAAACAGGCTGCAAACCTACAGCAAACTGGAGCTGAGAAGGAAATGTAATGAAGTTACCCCATTGCTGAGATTCATTGGCCTATGTCAAGCAGGATCTGCTCCATGATCACTGCTGGGTGGAAAGTATGGGAAAACAGAACACTGTGTTTGTCTTCTGAATGTGATTTTTCTGGACCTCACCACATCTCCTCTATGTCTCTCTCAGCAGAGCTTATCACCCCTCAGATTGCTCAGGGCTGAACATACTTGGTTCAACATATACGCATACCTTGGGAAAGACAAAACCTGAATTCAGCAAGGCCCCACCTACTAACAATTTCCATGGGTTTTCACAAGTAATTACAAGAAGAACAGTGTTATTACTATAGCAACTGTAACTATACATAAATTTGAGTATTCTTTTAAACAAGCTGGATTTCTTGCGAATACAGGCATAGCGTGATGATGTATCTTTTCTCTTGCAGTTTTTTAAAAGTTGTAAGAAATACACAAAGAATCTAACTTTATTAAAAATATTGATGGGATGCTGTGTTTTCTGATACTTGTATTAAAGGTATTTTTATTTAGGAAGAAGCTAAATCTGCTTGAGGAGAGGGAATATTGGAAAATAATTATATAGACTTTAAAGGGTAATGAAAGAGAGTGATGGTGGTGAGGAGTAACTGTCCCTTTTTAAGGTAAGTAGGTGTGAAGCTTAATGAAGTATTTAACAGTCCCCAGCAATGCTGATGAGGTACTGTCCACCATTTAGGATGCATCTGCAGCTCACCTCTGTGGGTAAAAAGGAGGGGTTCATGCATGACCCAGTGTTGTATTTTTGTCACTGAAAAAACATTTTTTTAAATTTTTTTTTTTTTTTTTAGATAGTCTTAATCCAAAGCAGCATTTGAGAGGCAGCTGAAGTCTGTCTACGGCTGAACCCAAAAAGATGAGCTATTCCTTTTCTGCATTTTCATTCCATCCAGTGGCCACAGACAGAAGCCAAACTTGGCCCACCTAGGTGAACCATGCCTTCTCTCTTGGGATGTTAGACTATGCCTTGTGCTTAACATTGATAGAAAAGACTAGTGCACATATGAAAGTAGGAACAGAGGATAGACTTTATGTTGATGATGTTAATAAGGTGGTACAGAAATAAAGAAGTTACAATATCTTGATATGCTGACAAAGATTTGATGTTGTCCTTTGTGCTATGTAGCATCTGAATCTACCCTGAAGGAGAACACTGTAAGAGAGAGGAAAATCAGATTCAGAGAAGCAGTTAGGGTCTTATGTGCTTCCAGAAGTTTGGACTAAGTTAAACAGCACACAGCTTTCATATCCTTCTTGGAAAACATTGAATTGTCATTCTCTCCATTCATTTCTCTGGTAGTGATGTGGCCTTGTGTAATCTTTTCGTTTCCATTTTATCACCAGGACTGATTGATTTTTAAAGGTTGAGAAGAAATAGTTATTAGAATTTTAAGTAGAAAGGAGTAGTAACTTGGAAAATAACATTCCCCACCCCCAAAGCCGACATGGCAAAACAGGCACCTAAAGCAAACTGGGTAAATTGAAATTAATCCTTTCCTTATCCATCTCAAAATATTTGGAAATGCCAAAATATTCTGAAAAGTTTTTTGTAACTTTCTTGTGATTCAAACTCGGTGAAGAGCTTAAGACTGTGCTCAGTCACATGCACATGCTCAAGTTGCTGCTGATTTGAAGCTTAAATTAATTGTCCCTCAAGCCTTGTGTTTTGTACACATTTTCACTGTGAATCTGTTAGAAAAAAAAATAAAGCCTATGAAAAGCTACAGAAAGCAGAAGACCATTTGTCTGTTTCTATTTTAATAATTGCTTGCACTTAGAAATTATAATTACACAGTCATTAAGTCCTGTTCATGTAAAATCCCGGACAGCTTATTTTTATGAAGTAATTTTTACTTTCTGTGCTCTCGTTGCTCAGAAAACTGACAAATGCACATTTGTTACAAGTCAAGAATTATCTGAAAGGTAGATTTAATATTAATGGAACTGATGTGCTTTCTTTTCAAACATCTTTGGTTATTTCATTGCTTACCATAATTTAAGACTTGGCCGCATAACGAACGTTGCACTTTGGCAATTGCTAAAATGGTCTGTGTGTGGTCAAGACAGCTGTGTCTGTTGTTACTGAACATAATGCTGACTTAAGTAACCAGTATCCGCTTCAAGTAGGATTTCAAACATTTTTGCTTTTTTTCACTAATACCAGGTTACACAGACAGAGAAAAGGGGGGCCGGTGCTGACCTGTCTTGCTTGTTGATCTGAAAATTGTGCAGCAGGCAGATAGGGCATGAACAGATTGCAATCTCTGCCTTCAAACCTCCAGTAAGGAACAACAGCTGAACAATTTCGGGATGTTGTGTTTTGGGGTTCATCTCCCCATCTAACAAAATGCTAATCCTCAAATGACTTCCATTTCCATTTCCAAAATATTCTGAAGAAATCTCAGGCTGTCTGGTGCAACACTTTGAGCTGCACAGAGGTGGTCTGATCCCTATCTCACTGGGAACTGGGAAATAATGTCACCCAAGTCAACATATAAGTAGTATATACAATATCTAAACTTGGCATGAAAGGAAAATTGCCCCATGATTACACTACTCAAGGAAGTACTTCTAAAGTTAAGAAGATAGATGGGTATCAAATAGATATAAAGGGCTTTAGGGCAACCATACCAGCTGAGGAATTCATGCCTGAACAACAGCATGTGGTGTCTGCTGCCTTCCCAGCCAGACTGCACTTCCATCCATGTCCTACACCAGCCACCAGCACACACACTCCAGGGAAAATCCCAGATGGTTGCTGCTGGCTGCTGAGCTGGTGCCAAGCCTGCCTCTGAAGACCTGGCCCACTCCTGGGGCTGATGGGCAACCTGTGTCTCCCTGGGGATGGCATGGAAAGGATGCAGCTTTCACCACTATGCCCTCTTTTCCCTGAATGACCTCCCCATTGAGGGGATGTAGTGCTCCCTGTGCCACACGTTATGTAATTTACATGTAAATGAGATGAAGAATATGCACAAATGAGCTGCAGATATGTTGCTTCAGTGGATTCCACTGTGCAGAATCTGGTTTCTATCAGAAGCATACACAGATGGGGTTTCTGCAAAATAAAGAAACCAAGATGTGATTGCTTCTAAAGAATGTACCTACTGATACAATGCTGAGAGAAAACAGGAAAGCACTAAGCATTTGAGTCTTAAAATAACACTGCTTTTTCTAGTCATGAAAAATTTTGAGCTATACCTCCCATTGCACTCACAAACATTTAGCTATTATTCAGGGAACATGACTGTTGAGATGTATTCCAACACATTCCAGAACACCCTTGTAAGATGAGATTTAACATCAAGGGAACAACATGTCCTACATAAACCTTCTTTAAAAGCAAATAGCAGAAAAAAAAAAAAAAAAAAAAAAAGGTCTTGTTTAAATTAACCTTTCAAGGTCATGTTGGGCTGAATCCATTTAAATATATATCAAAGAAGGAGAGAATTGTGCAACTTACTGCAGTGTGTTCTTATACAGTAAGAATATGTCCTCATTTTACATATGGCTGATTAATACACAATAAACACATATTTGATGGTAACCTTGAAGCTACTATCCACAGTTTTTAAACATTTGTGTTATGATTGAATCCACGCAAATGTATGTGAACAGTTTTTAAAGTTGGAGTTTTTTTTTCTCTAAACAAATAATGCAAATAATGTATTTGTTATAAGAGGCATAAATCAGTTTATTTCTGTTGGGTTCACTGGACCTACCGCAATTTGCACTAGCTGAAAATCTGGCCCTCATTCCTTAATCCACAGATATACTTTGTCATTGCAGTTTATGTAAACATGAGATCAGCTAGTACTTCCAGACTCAAATGAACTCCTTGATAGTTCAAACTCAAGCTTCAGTTTTAAATCTGAATTTTGCTGTCATCATTTATCTTACAACTGACCACAAGTAGACAGAACTGCTGGGGTTTTGGTATGGTTTTGTCTGGGGATTTTAAAATGTAAGTACCTTGTTCTTCTCCAGACACAAAAAATTAAGTGACCCATTAAAAGTTAACATAGCTGTGTATACTCGTCTTAATAAGCTTTGAAAAAGCATTCTGTAATAGCCCAAACAAATGTAGTATCCAACAGATTCTCATTGTTTGAGTCAATCCAAATTCTAAACTGTGCATAATGTTGTTGTGGTTTTCTTTTGTTGTTGTTGTTTTTTAACAAATGGGACTATTTTCAAGCTATGAGAATTCAAGAAAGCAAAAGAAATAGTGAATTTCTGTCTCGTTCCATAATTTAAAATGCACACATGAAATTGGACAGGATATAAGTCTTCTTTTAATGTGCAAGGACCAGCCCATAAGAAATCTGAAATAAAACATTCATAAATGTGGATTCAAACACTGGTGTTTTATACACACTGTCAGTATTATTAATTTTGTCTTGCATTTCCCCAAATAAGTCAAACCACTTTGTAGTCAAAACAGTCAAGAAACATAAACTTCGTTCACTACTGCACAGCTACACAGGAATAAAATGCAAAAGGTATTTTATGGTGGACAGCCTTGAAAAACTCACTAGAAGAGAAAAAAAAATTCTTAATTCAATTTAAACTATCAGTACAATTTCAGCTGGCAAACTGGTCATACTGGAATTTGACCACCTGCCACAAACTCCTCTATGAAATACTCTAAAATGTGGTTTCTCAGGATTGAAGCAGATGACTACTGTATTGAGAGGTGAAAGAAATAATAAATAGTCTAGAAAATAACATGAGGTGAAGACTGAAATTAATAATGTTCATACTAGCATATACTTTAATTTTTATTTTTTTTTTAATCTGAGAATTTCAAATCAATTTCTACTCATGTAGTGCTGTAATAGAGGCAAAAATTATGGTGTTACAGAGGAGTAAACTGAGGCATAGTGAATTTACACCATATACTTTAGGCAACACAAATGGTTAATGAGAATGCAGGAAATATAATTAGTAATTCTGAAATATACTGTGCTATTTTAATCACAAGATCTTTTTCTCTCCGAGGTACTTTTTATGCACTTAGGACCAGATTTGGAAAGATTTATATGAAAAATTGCAGGCAGAAAACTATAAGCACTGTGCAGATCCAGTAAGAGTTTGGGTCATAAATCACTGTGAACACCTGTGTCTCAGCCTTGCAAAGCTGAACAGAACTGAAGAGCTGCAGAACATCACGGAGGTATTGGCTGCTTTAAGAGCACAACATTCAATTGGTTCAGTCTAGATCCATTTGGTATCCATGAAGCCATTTCATGTGCTGAAAATGAGGAATTTCTGAGACACAAAACAACACACAATGTCTTATTTCTGGAATTTTTCCAGCTCCACCTGTGCTGTGTGCATTATTCTAGATGACCACCCTCAGTGATGGTCTAGAAGTTCCTCTATCATCTAGAAATTGAAAAATGAGATCTACAGATCCCTTCAGAGGCATTGTTCTTCATGGGATAATAGATGAGTTGTCATTAAGCATTGGTGTGGAAAGTTGCCATCAGGCTTGGAAGGTCTCACTCCAGAAACCAAGCTTTGAAGTTTTCCTCAGTGTTGAGGTTTTATGATATAAATACAAAAGCAAAGATTAAGTTTTATAGATAGTTTACCAGACTAAACATAGTTGTGAAAATTGTTAAAAAAAGGAAGATTCCAAACATAGCAACAACTTCCATAGCAAAAAAAAAAAAAAAAAAAAAAGACATTTGGAAACTGCTGTCTACCAGCTCCACCACATGGCAAAGCAGTAATTTACACTTTGCTCACTAGAAGGATAATTTAAAACTAAAATCTTAGTCTGCCTTAACTTCTTCAGCAAGCACCTCTTCAGTGGAGGTATCCCAGAAAGCAAAAATGTGAAAAAGACACACATAAATTCAAAATGGGCTTGGTAAGCATATAATTAATGGTCTGCCAGAGTGGATAATCCTATTTAGATGACAAGATGTCTCCCTCTGCAGGGTCAAAAACCATGTTTCTTACATGTGTGTAGAACAGTAGATTAATTTCTGATTCCAGTTTCTGTACATCACCATAGTATGCCTAATAAAGCCATAGTATGCCTAATAATTAAGCTGAAATATTATAATAACCCCCTGGGTCCAGGGACAGAAAGGAAAGACCACAATGAAAATAGTGCTACAAGGTTACTCTCTCCAACACCATGAACCCACCAGCCCTTGGACTTCTCATGCCCTGCCATACTTGGTAGAGAGAAGAAGGGTACAAGACAGTAGGAATGCTCTCCAGCCATGGCCTTGCTTATTCACTCTGCCTGGAAATTAATTTCACATCATAAAGGAAATGTGTTTCTGCTCTTGAGGCACACACATTTCATGTCCATTGCATCCATGAGAGCAGATATTCTTGGGGAAGGTAGATAGCTCTGAATTTAAAGCATCAAATCTCTTAATCAGAATACCTGTTATTTTGATTGACCCAAGTAAAACTACCAGAAAAATGAGTGAAAGAAACTTTTTCTTTTCCTTTCAGAAAAGAAAGAAAGAAAGAAAGAAAGAAAGAAAGAAAGAAAGAAAGAAAGAAAGAAAGAAAGAAAGAAAGAAAGA
>JAOEGS010022914.1:33021-49426 GCA_025447755.1 Corythornis vintsioides
AAAGAAAGAAAGAAAGAAAGAAAGAAAGAAAGAAAGAAAGAAAGAAAGAAAGAAAGAAAGAAAGAAAGAAAGAAAGGGTTCCTCTCTATCTATACCTAGGGAATGATTTTATTTTATTTACTTGGAAACACCACTTTGTCATATCTAATTAGTATGTAAAGCATGCCATGAAATGGACTTCCAAAACAGAGTGACATATGCATCCTAAGTAGAAGAATCATTAGTTTTGTTTTAAATATATCTCATGGCAGCAGCACTAACTGTCAAATTATTTGTCAGTGGCTGCAGTCTCCTAACTTTCTAGTTACAGAAGTTTCTGCAGGTCTGATTTGGATTTGAACATTCATCTGGCACTATTCTAGCTCATGAAGCATAGGAGTCTTTACTGATAAAAAAATATTTTTTAAAATAAACACAATTACACACGGGTATTTTCTGGCTTCATATTTTTTACAAATAACTCTGCATTTTTATTATAGTCTTAGAAAGTACATTCTAAATTTTTCAAATTTAGAACAAACTTTATTCAGATTGTGATACAAGTACCTCCAGCTATTTTCTAGCACCAGCAGATTTATTAAAGAATTCAGACAGTGTATGATGCTAGTATTTTAAGTAACATAGGATTACCAGAGAAGACAGGGAAGATTAGAATTTCTAGATTTATCTAACACAAGGGAGAAAATATCTGACTTCACTTCTCAGCAAGATAAATCTGTATGCTCATTTGCCTACATAAAATCAGGGGAGGGTATCTGGGAGACAGAACATAGTGTAAATTACAAGACCATGGAAAACACTGGGTTTTTATCTTTCCTCTTTTGACTTCTAGATGCATTAGATTTGCCTGGCCACAGGTTTTCAACTCATTCAATGCAACAGCTTTCTCTAGGCAGTGATTTCTCATCGACTAATCATTCACAACTTACCATGAAATATACAGCCTCATAAACTTAACTAATATTTACTTTAAGATACTGCAGGAGAGCTTGTCCTGTGTGAGGTGAAGTAGGCAAGCACACATATAGTAGTGAAGGTGGGTGTGCTTCCACATCTGGAGATAAGGACTCAGTGACAAAAATGGCCACAAAATATTGATGTTTTTTGAGTTAACAATTTAAACTTGTTAAAGAAAAGCACAAAATCATTGTAATTGCACTAAAAAATTGTTTTTAATGGATCCAGATCAAATAATGTGTTTGGGTTGGGTTTTTATGATTTTTTTTTTTTTTGCAAACTTTCATTTCATTCTACATTGATTTTTTTTCCTTCAAATTATTTCCCATTAATATTTTTTTCTGAGCTTCCATGTGGGCTTTCACATCACTTTCTATGTCCTTTAATATTCTGTCTGCCCACTCTTTAATAAAATAATAATCTTTCCACAGTAAAATTTATTCCTAGTCTTTATAATGATCAATTTATTTACGCTGGTTCTTTTTAGTTCTACTCTGTAATGACATGTAATCTCCTATAATATGGAGAGGGGTTAAAAAATAAGAAACTTTGTAATTTGGCATGTCTGTTCAATTTTCAGAGTACAGTAATCACTATGATGGATGTGGGAAGAGAAATAATGAGTCTCTTTGCTTTAAAGGCCATGGGTGGAACACATGAAGCTTTTCAGTCTAATCATTCTACACATCCATCCTTGATAAAATTCTCAGCAGTCAGCACAGATTTAAGAAGAATAAAAGACACTGCCTGTCTTGTTTTAAAAAATTTGTAAAGTTTTAAAAGTATTGCAGGTATGAATATGACCACAAATATTGTTTATTTTTCATAACTTCTGTCCATATTTTAAAATTAAAAATATAATGAAGATTGTGAAATTGGGATTTCTTTTTTTTTATTAAATGTTTACAGGTGATTGAATCTGCAGTGCTGGAAACCTGTGATATGCAGCGATATGTTGAAGAGCAGATTCGGAGTACTGGCAGTCTCAGTATTGAAAAAAAATGGAGAATTGAGATTAAAAGGGAAAACATTTATCAATGTAGGGAAAAGAAGATCCACATTTGTATTTATCTCTTAATCAATCTAATTCTAAATCAGATACTCATAATTCTCATCCTCACACAGGGAAAAATGTGAAGTGCTACTGAGCTGCTAAAAGGGAAGAATAAATCCCCTTTTTAAGGTCAAACACTACAATACAGAATTTTACCTTTCAGGATTTATATATAAACACAAACAATAAAACACTACACAATAAAAGCAGCATGCTATAAAAAGCTTCCTGAGGTATGTAACTTGTCCACTGTTGCTTTTCTTCCTTTTAAATGCTTTTAGTCTTTCTCCTGCCAGGAAAAAGAGACTGGCATTTGGAAGAGCCTTTATCAGAGGAGTTTGCTGTTAACCTCCAAACCTGAAGCTGCTACTGTTGGTTACAATGGAGGCTGGGTACTCTCACAGTTAATTGCTGCAATCTGTCATCCCTGAAATTTAGGGATTGAGTTTTTTTCAAGGATATCTTCATATTCCCAAAAGTCTGGCTGTCACCTCGTGTGGGTCATGTCTGGAGGCTGGGGCCTGCCAGCAGTGGGGTGGGACCACTGCAGGCACATCTAGTGGGCCTGAGATTTTCTGTGCCTTGGAGACACAATGGCCAAAAAAATAAGCAGGTCAGTTTTGACCATGACAAAGCCTCTGCTGAAGCTGATGTTATGAAGGAAAGGATGGGATTTAAGTGCCTGAAAAGGGTCTAGAGTAATCTGCACAGTCCTGAGAGGCAGTTTGTCCAGTCACTCACTGGCAGGATAGCAGGAATTGAACAGAGAGTTTATGTCATGGGTCAGTCAGGGGATAGAAGTGGTTGGGACTTTCCTGTGGTATGCTTGATGTAGCTGTCTCAGGACTGAAGGGTTACACAGGACAGCAGGGACAACCTGACAGGGTGGGTAATGCCCAATGGACTTTCTCCTAGCAATTGGGACACCTGGCACCACAGCTGACTGAATCATATAAAGCCTCTCACCTGAATCTCCAAATGACCAAATAAATGGTCCTTTTTTGATTTATTTTGTCTTGTATATGTGGCTGCTCCACCACTGGATGTGTTCAAGGTCATTGCTTTGAGCAATCTGGTCTAGTGGAATGTGTACCATTACGGGGGAGTTGGAACTAGGTCCCTTTTAACCCAAACCATTCTGTGCTTCTATGATCCTATGAAATATTCCTTGGTTTAAGGAGATGGGATTTAATTTATACAATAAAGACATCTGTATAAGAGATAAGGTTTCTGTACTAGATAGTGGAGAGGAATAAACATTTAACTGACAATTTACCATACCTATTTTTAGATGTAGAGGAAATTAATATATAGCAGCAGTAACATAATGGAAGTGGAAGTTCTTGGTTCTAGGAGTTGAATGTGGAAAGCAGATATTGGGAAAGAGAACCTGTCAAATGAGGCTAGATGACATCCAGCCAAGGTGAGCTCTTTATGATGTTTTTCTCATTAGTCCATGAATTTAATGTCCTTATTTGCTGAGGAAACTTTCCAGGTGCCAAGCTGCCAGACAGCCATAACAATATCCCTAATTTTGGTTCTGCTGCAAACTAGCAGATTTCTGACACAATATATATATATATATTCACAAGCAGAAGTTCCTGAACAGCACCTGAATAGACACGTTTCATTAGTATGCTAAGCATGGACACAGAGAGCTGTGCAGAAATGTGATTGGATAGGAGAAACTTTAGAATAAATAAATCAGTAATTAATAAAAGAAATGCAGAGAGTGTATATGCTGGCCTTTGCAATACACACAGAACACAGACTGTTTGCTGGACTAACTCCTAAAACTGAAAGCTGAAAGAACTGGAAAAAGGTGAACAGAAGGGAAATGGCTTTTAGCCACATAAGGTATGAGAGTGTTTTAATATCATAAATAGAAAAATGAATAATTTCTGTGTGCACAACTGTAGTTTTAATATAAACTCAGCAGATTATTCTTATCAAAGAAGTGGTGAAAACTGACTACAGCTACATACTAGCCACATTCTCAAGCAGCATCAATCTCTGTATCTGCACATCTTACATGACTTCAAAGGAAAGCATAAGCCCTTCCTCCCTTTGCATCATTTATAGGGATTTGCTTTGAGTTTTATTTTTTTTCAAGTAAAAGCAATTATGCTGGAAGGTCCACATCAAAGCAAATGCCAGTCTTGGGACTTTTTTGCACTATCCAGGACAGGGAGCCCAATGGATATTCATCTACTTAGGGCATCTCATCACATGCACTGGTCAGAGTATGTTTAACAGTATTAATGGTGGTGAGGTTAAAGTCTGGCTTTTCTTAGAAAAGCTGGATATCATCATAACCAGCTGTTCTGATTTGCTAACTATTTATTAACATCTTTAGTAATTATGCATGGCAGATTTCATGAGAACACAATCATACAGCTTGTGTAAATTAATGATCTCAATAAAACCTGCCTAGGCATATGCAGTTAGCTCCTTCATTAAAGTGTGTTTCTCCTGTTAAAATATTTAGCTCTTGCAGGCGTATGCCCCCTCTCAGGCACAGGCTGTGCATGGTTTCTGTGCTTGTTCTGCATGAAAAACTCTCATTGACCCAAATAAGGGCTCAGTGTATGGGCCATATGCTGAGAACATGGAAATTGCTTTGAGAACATGTTGATTTTCCATACCCCATCACAACCACACTGTGGGTGTCAGCAGTGGATGGTCTCTTGCAAATGGATAAGACTGCATCACTGGAGTCAGTGGAATTTTTTACTCTGAATAAAATGAGAGGATGATTTCTTGTTGCCCCTTGGGCTGCTTTCAGCTGCCTCTGATTCCTCTGACCAAGGTTATAGAGCACAGTCCTGTGGGATCATGTGGGATCAGGTGTCCCCAGGGGAGGATCCGCCCCATTTATCAGGAAGGATCCCAAAATAATAAGTCATTTCTCTTGTCCCCAATCTCCTGATGTTTTCCAAGAAGTACATTAAAGTTTGGAATGAAGCCTTTCCTGAATGCTTGATTGGATGCAGCCCGGGTAATGTAATTCAATGCATAACAATATAGGATTTATTTCACCTCTCTTTCACTGTCTGAATGTTAAGCATCTTATGTGAGTCAGTTGTATAAGTCTCTCTGTATTAAGTGATGGGAAATAAGCACCACCTCAGGTTATTCATCTCATCATTAACTAAGAATAACAGAATGTAGCAAAGAAATTTTCATCTGGATGTTCATTTATTCAGTTCAGAAATTACTTCAGAACCTGCCTTAGGAAAAGCCATAGCAAAGCAGAGTTTGGGTAGCAGGATAATAATTCTCAATTCAAGAACTTGAAAGTTGTCTTTACTCAGTGACAGGCAGCAACAGGAGGAGAGAACAGCTCAGATGTGGACAAAAACCTAGGCAATGTACAGGCTTGAGCTGCCCCAAGTTTGGAGTTTTTGAGTTTTGAGTTTTTTTTCCTGAAAAAAACACCCACCATTTTTAATATCAGGCACAAGTCCTCGATACCAGTATATGTGAAAAGTTTTATCTGCTTTCCCCATATTTTTAATTTTAAATTTTTAAAGTTGCCCTAATTTTGCCTAGTCCTGTTTTTTTTGTTTGTTTGGTTTTTGGTGGGTTTTTTTTTTTTTGAAAACACAATTTAAATTTTGTGCTCTCATCCTGAGTCTGTCATAAAAACATTATCAGGAAAGAGTTCTTCTAAAACAAATATTCACCAACTTCTTAAATTTTGCAAAACATAGAAACCCAGGAACTCTATTTAGGGTAATACTAATGCCACATCCTTTGATGAAATGAAGGTAACACATCTTATTCCTTTCCACATAAGAAACTCTGTCCACATTTCAGTTTGAATGGATATGTATGTGTGAGAGCAGAACTCATGCTTTAGACTCAGCCACTCTTTTTTGATGCATCTGATGACAGGAGCACTGTGTGGTGCTCCTCTGGTAGGGGAGCTTGGTGGGATGAAGATTATCTTCATCAGGACATGAGCAAAGACACTACCTCATCTCACATAAAATAATGCCAAATTCCTTACGCTGTGATGTTATTATAGTTTCATTTTTTTACTGACCACAGATTTTGGTTGCCATATACTTCTGCACAAAATGAGCAGAGGGTGAACAGAGAACAGAGCAGCACATGTGTTTGCACTCCCTTTGTACTGATGCAAATGATGATGCAATGAAAAAAAAAAGTGAAAGGTGAGAGACAATTAGGTACCTTGGGGCAGGTTATGAGCCTTTTCAGGCAACATTGATTAATTACTGACATAAACAAGCTGATTAACTTTGTAAGATTATAATCAGGTCTCGAGCTTTTTGTTTTCATAAAACCAAAGGAAGGTGCAAAGGCAGAAATCAGGTTTGTATGTTTCTGGATGTCTGCATGTACACATGCAAAGACACATCCTCACAGCACAGGTAGAAGAGAGGGATAAGTATCAGCAAGGAAAGCCTGTTGGTTTTCCATATGTTACCTGTGATTTATTTTCCATATTTTGGATGCAACCAATGTGTGCTGTGCAGCTGTGACATAAAACTTCTTTTAAAGAGGGCTAATGCTAAAGAAAGATATTGCAAATATGTGACCTGTGTTCTGGTTTCCTAAAATATTTTTCTAATTTCATTGCTCCAGGATAGAGCTTTTTAACTTAAGCCAGAATTGTTGAAAAATGTTGCTGCATTGCTACTGCAGGCAAAATCTGTACAGAATAGGATTTATAATATATACAAAAATCTCAGACAGTTCCTTTAAACTTACGGAAACTCCTATAATAGAGTTTTACTGAAGTCCAAAATAAGTCCTGGCTGAAATTTTTGCTGATTCTGTTGAATTCTAAAGCATGTCTGGGTCTCAGCATGATTTTCCTACTGTCTCCTGAACAAAAACCACCTTATATTCCACCCAGGAGCATAACTCATAAAACATGCACAATAAGATGTATAGAAATCCATCTCTCCCAGCCTAATGAATTTAATCAAGATCAACAGTTGTGTGAGATCAGTTTTGGCAGAACCTTGTGCAGGTGCAGATTTCTATTGTTGTTCAGTCAAAGCAGGAACAGGAGCTCTCTTGTGCTTGAATAACCTCTACCTTTCTTTCCAACATTTGAATGAGTGAGAAGCATATGTTTTAGACACTATATTGTGCATGGTACAAAGCACATTCACTGTGACAGACCATAGGATTCACAGAGTGGGGTTTTTTTCTTCAACTTTTTGAAAGGCATTATACAGGCTGCTGTCTTATAGCTGTCTTAGCTGTAGCTCTTGAATAACAAGGACTGTGCCTGTGTAAAGAGGGTGTGTAGGCAGGAGAAAAGTCACAGAATAAGGTGCTTGGCAGGCAACAAACTTCTTACCCCCGTGTCGGTGTAACTGTCATACTGCACCCAGTGTTGTTTGCACCAGCTGAGGAAGACATTGTCAGCCAGGTATCTCCCATTTTTGTCCTTCCCCTTGCCCTCCAGCACAATCCCTACTTGCTATCAGCATTTCTTGCTACTGCTGTGATATATGCAAACCCATTTTCCAGGTTCAACAAGTGAGGTTTTGGTAAAAATGCCCACATTTTCCTCCCATGGCATCTCGTCTTTGCTGGGGCCTTTCTGCACTCAAATGTCTTAAAGAAATTTCCTCTATTTCCTGCTTAATATTGACATAAAATGCACAACACTAATATTTTCCTCATTGCAACTTCCTTTTTGGGTACCATGGTTCCCTCAACATAATGGTGAAGTGCCTGTCAGCTAAGAACTCCTGGCATAGGGGGAACCACAGGGCTGGTGCTCAGGCAGACACCAGTTTGCAGCTGGGAATGGATCCTGAACCCACCAAAGCAAGTGGAAAGATGGCCATTGACTCCAGGGGGGTCTGGAACAGATCCCTGTGGAAAAATATGCTATCTGTGAACTGCATACAGGGAAATTCCATTTACAGAGGGGTCAAAAAGAAATGCTTAAATTGTTTCAATCCATGAACAAATGGCATTTCTAGTGATAATGAATTCTGTCATATAGCCCCCAGACCAGTCAGGCATTTAAGCACCTGTGTATCTTTTAACTGATGAATAAATCTCTCAGAGACAGTGTGATCAGGTTGCTGAATCCAGGAAGAAGTGCAAGGGTTTTTTTTTTTTCAGTGAAAAAATAAACAGGATTTATTTATTTTACTCAGAGATATATAATATGTGTAATTTTGCAGTAGGTCATGATTTAAAAAATCCTGACATTTCCCATCATACATTTACTGCCTGCATGCTTAGGAAGTTAGCTAGCTTAGTTTTTAGTGTGTAACTGTATAGCTTGGACCTTTACTAGAAATCTCTTTCTAGTTTTATCTTTTATCTTTAAAATTTTATCTTTTTTTTTCAGCTAATATTCTCCATTCATTTGCATGTGTCACGTAGTTTTGCAAAACATGTTGCTTAGTTGTTACATTTTATAGCATGTATTGCTTAATAAAAAAGTTAGATAAAATGCAATTTTTTTTAGCTGCTCATAGATGACAACTTATGTGCCAAAATGACCTAATGGCAGCTTTCATCTGACAGAATTTTTAGTTTATTTTTTGTGTTCTAAATTGGATATAATGACCATTTCATGCCATCTGATAGCCGAAGTTTAAGATTTAAAGATTTATTTTAAAGATTTATGTCTGTCCCCCAACTACAAAAGTAAACTTCAAAACCATTGCTTTGGTTAGCCTAAGTATTTTAACTTCCCAGTGGCTGCTGCTATATAAAAAAATATATATATTTAAATGCATGCTGCACTTTCCCTGCCCCAGACAGGGGGACATCTGGCCACTTCCCATCTGCTGACTGTGACCTGAAGTATTTTTCTCTCATTAGTTTGGGCTTTTGCTGAGGTTCAGTAGCTCACACATGCTGATCCATCAGTTGTTTTTATTGGCAAACAGGTCCATCATTAATGATCAGAAACTATAGCATCTGCTAATTTAAGTGGGAACCACATCCTACATCCCATACATAAGGTGTTTAGCAGTGTGGGCATTTATCAAAACAATGAAAATACACATCTGTAATAGCAAGGATATTTCAGGCTATAAATAACAAATTTAATTTCTCTTCATCTTTAAGCTAACATATGCATTTTGCTACAGGGAAAAATCTGTCTAAATCTTTCTGGATAGTTTAACACTGGAAACCTTGGACAACACAATACTTGTCTGTTAAAATCATTTGCATGAGTTTGTTTTGTTTGGGGTTTTTTTTATGCTGGGTGGGCTTCCCTTAACAGCAAACACAAAAGATTATGAAAGGTTTGAAGATTACAGAGCTGGTGTGGTATATCTCAGTGGCATGCAACACAAGTTTTTTTCATTTCCAGAAGCTCAGAATTGCAAAGCAATTAATTAACTTGATTTGAAAATGCATTGCCAATATTTAAAAAGCAGCAGCAGCAGCACAAATTGTCCCAAACTTAACAAGTACCCCTAGTGAAAAGGAAGAATTTTTTGAATTAGGATATTTCTAGCACATGGATTTTGAACATTCATCCATATGCTACCAGTATTTGATTTTAGATATTAACATCACACTGCCAGATTCAGGTCTGTCAGATGATATGTCCATTAATTGCAAATTGTTTTGTGGCATACAATGTTCTTTTGTGGCACACAGTGATGTGGCACATCACTGAAAGATACACTCAAAACTCTGTTTTTGAGACTTCTGGTGTGTGTCAATCAGGTGATTTACTTAATCCTAGAACAGCTGGCATTCAAAGAAAACAGAAAGTATCAACCAGACTTGCAAAAAACCAAGAAATAAAACTTCTCCTGAACTGTAAGAGCATGAGAAGCTGTGGAAGGCTGACATTATCCCACCACTTTACATTACAGCCACCTGGGAGGAAGGATGACTAACCCTGATCCCAGGAAAGTGGCTCTGGATACCTACATCCCTTTAAGAAGCTCATGTCTCGGGGTGTGATGGACGTGTACTGCATGCTAACTTCACTGAAACCTGGCTGCATTATCAGGAAAGAAGGAAAGAAGTTTAATCACAGAGAACTTAAGACCAAGCAGAGGCTGGATAAAAAGCTTATTGAAGTCAATGAGAAGACTCCTGCTGGCTTCACTGAGGGGTACATTGGGTCTCAACCTCAGACCTCTGAAACAAATGCAAAATTTGTTTAATTCTGTGCTTTTGAACATAGCTTTGTTTTCTGAAAGGAGGCCACAAACAGTTATGTGTCTCTTTCTGTGATCTTCTCTTCTTATGAAGTCATTCCAGCTCTTCTATCAGTAAACTTGTTGTAATGTATTTCATGTTTAGTCTTCAAAGAAATGTTAACATTCACAGATAAAAGACTCTGTGCACTGTCCATGCCACAACTGTCACCAGAAACCCAGGAACGATGACATGAGTGGATGATAAATATCCTTACACAAAAAAACTATTTTTCCCAGGAACCATAAGCAAACCTTTGTTGCTTTCCCTATCTGTGAACTGAGGGACGTGTCCTCCTATGGCTCTGCCTTTTGGCTGGGTGATCAGCTATTGCAGCTCACTGATGCCAGGTGACAGAGCAAAGATCCTGCCCTTGGGCTGATCCTGCCATGGGGAGAGGGCGAGTTTAGCCAGGAGCCTGCTGGTCACTGACTCCTCACTGAAAGCATGCTGTCCCCTACATCCAAAAGGCAACAGGTCTGCACTGTATAATGAACAGATTTTCAGTGAGGGCTCAGAAGACAAATGAAGCTTTTATCTGCTTTCCAATAGGAGTTTATGTTAAAGCCACTTAACTCTCTGGAGTGCAGCCCTGGATTACCTGTTTGTGTGAATCGAGTACATTACCTGATCACATGAGCACCAGGGATAAGTTTTCTATAACTAGATTTTCTTTGAAGGGATCTTCAGCTACTTCAGGATTCTCACAAAGAAGTGCCCCAAATGAGGCAGGATTAAGAAGCAGCAATACTTCACTTTGGCTTGTGTTGCTACGACTTCATTTATTTAGCTTTACTTACTCAGTCACTTATTTGGGTGTTATAGCAGTGCAATGAGGACTAAACCTTTTGAAGTATGCAGCTTGTATAACTTTTACAGCTCCATGGGTTAAATATTACACAAAGAAGGGAGTGAGGCTTATAAAATGATATATATCTTTCTGAACTGCAACTCAAAAGACTTAGTAATTTTATAAGAGTTATCAATTTAAATTGCTAGAGTTAAAATATTATTTTACCACACCTTTTTTCTTCTTCTTTTTTTTTCATTTTTTAAACAACATTAAAAATAATTAGGTCTGCAGAACATTTTAAAATTAAAATAATGATGAAGGATGTGTAACCTATTTATAAAACACTTTGAATGATACTCTTTTTCAGGAAACTGCACATGGAGAAGAGGCATCAGGGAAGGCTGAACACTGAAATCTGAGTTTTTAGGACCTGGTCAGTTCTGTCCCTGCAGTCTTTGAGCTCATGGTGTTGTCTTGAGGTACCCTCAGAAATTGCTCTGCCACCCCACAATGCTTCATCCCCAGCTGGGGACTTTGTCCCCTCTTTGCTGCTGGAGGACACACCTACATGCACTGTCACCATTATGAGCAGGTACACCTCCTGGGGGCTGAGGGCATAAGACCTCTCACAGCAACCAGTGCCTCACCCCAACTGCTGAAGACTGGCCACCAGTATCGTTAACTACCCTCTCCCTCATCATGTTCAGTAGAGACCCTTCTGGGATGGTAGCCATGCAACAGTGTGTTGCAGCCCACTATTTTTGCTCTGAAAATACCCATTTTCTGTTGTTATCCAACTGTCCTAGGGTGGTTATGGGCACTCAGCAACCTCTCTCTGCCAGGGAGTCCATTTTCCTCTTGCCAGGAGATGCAAGAGGACGTTTGCTCTCAGTTCCCTGAGAAGATATTTTGTTTAACAAGACAGGATGTGATGGTCAGGAGCAGAACTGCTTACCCCCAAGCCCCCAAGATCTGTGAAAAACAAAATGTGAAAGAAGGAATTACTAGGGTCAAGATGTCTTTCTCATCACAAAATCAATAGAAAGCAGGAGATATATTCCAAACCTTCCAGAATGAGATATATTCCAAACTTTTAGAGTGTGCAAAATAAGAGGTTGAAGGGAATAATTTATGAGGAAGAAAGAGCTCATTTTTCTGATCAGGAGGTTTGCTTTCTTTAATAATAAAGTTACTTTATAATGATCCTTTAAATCTGAAAACTGTCTGCCATGTGAAAAGCAACTCCAGAACTGTGCCCACTGTCTTGTCCACACTGAGTGGATGCTTTGTGTATAAAAGCTTGTCTTTCTTGGAAAGACGTTACAGTTTTTTTTCTTCCTTGTCATGCTGTTCTAATAAATTAAAAGACTATTTTGACTTCAAGTCAATACTTCTGTATGGAAAATAAAATAACTTATCACTCATCACTGGTAATAATATACTGCCTGAAGACATTCCTTTGTCAAACCTGTTGGTGATCAGTTTATGCCCTAAAGGATTATACTTATGACTTGAGCTAATACAAGTTCAGATTATATTTTTATTCATAACAGGACAGACCACCTTTGAAAGAACTACTTGCTCTGCTTACCTCTTGTGACAATGAGACACTTTTCAGAGTTAAGTAAAGTCCAGATTGCTAGGATGCACTGACTGTGACAGACAGGGAGCCAGGCAGGAAGACAGATGGAGTGCGGGAAGTCTGAGGATGTGTGTTACACACCCCTTACTTGCTCTCTGCAGCATAAAATGACACACAGCTTCACCACAGTGTGATGTTCCTATTCTTTTGTAGATTTTTATACTTTATATGTAATTAAAAGAAAAAAAAAACCTATTTTCTTCATTTCCTTCTTTCCTGTTCTCTGATGTTTGTTTTGTTTTTGTTTTAAAGGAAACAATGCAACCATCTTTTTCTTATTTTGCTTGTAAATGTTATTTCTTTGGGTTCTTTTTTTGTCTGATAAGTATGTCTAGTTATTTGGTAGTACCTCATAAATGTAAATAAATAGGAAATATTTTCATAGGAGAGTTTGTAGTTGTATTGTTTAATTTGTAGTTGTATTGTTTTAGCAGGTTTGGCTAAACAATGACTGTGCTTCCAAATGCTGATGGTGTAAATCAAACTGAGGGAAAGCATGTAATGTTTGTCCATTTTACAAAGACAATAAAGGTCTTGTGATGTTATTTTATGCTTGGATTTGGTCTTAATTCTCTTAATTCTGTACATAGAGGATGACCAAAACTGAAAAGACTACAGCCTTGCAATTAAATCTAGAAAAACTGAGCTGGGGAGTTCAATTTAATCACACAGTTGGAACCATGCTGGTACTTCAGTATTTCGATTGCCTTTGGCAGTGAGATGAGAATAAAATGTACCTCTGAACTAAACAACCAGCATCTTATTCTCAGAACCATAACTACAGTTGTGTAAACTGTTTCACATATACAAAAGCAAAAAGGGACTTTGCAGAGCCACACGTCCAGAGCTCTTTGTGACTGGCTCCAGGTTTGCACTCAGATATGCATGTGCTAGGTACTTGAGTTTGCAAAAGTAGATGCTGACTTTGGGCCCCATTTTGTGAAGATCAGGCCCTTAGCATCAGGTTAGTATAGAAAGAGTGAAAATCTACAGACAAAACAAAGATTAGAGCTTGAAATGCCCCACTTCTCCCCCAGAAAGAGTCTGCCAGAAAGCATAGTAAATTTAGTCACAGTACAATGCCTATTACTCTCAGTGCATGATTAAAGCTGCTTTCTCTTGGACCACACACACATGTAGTCTGTCCCTCTCTTGGGAGAAATGTCTCCTTCTCCCCACTACCCAGATGAAATATAGTCACAATCACTTTGAAGATTTACAGAACACACAAAGGGACAACCTGAAACAATAATGGGTTTTCCCTGAAATTCATCTCTTCTCAATGAAGGCATTTGGAATATGCAATACATGATTCCAGTTTTCCAAGACAATGCTCAGCATTACAAAGCCATTTCTGAAAGGACTTGGATTTCTCATTGATCTAAATCAAATTACTTCATAGCCTGGTGTAAAAATCCTGGGGAAAAGAGATGTGGGAAGCTGTGGGGTGACAGTCCTTCACTGATGTTTTCTGGCACTGTGAATTTGGCTCTGTGACATGGCAGAAATTGTCCAGTGTCCCCATCATGGCTGAATGCTGCCTATCCTTTCACTTGGCTGAACAACTATGTCTATCAGAGAATTTCTTCTGTGGGTGATCTCTTTTCCCTGGGGAGCTACCAGCATATTTTTAACATGAAGCTTTAGATCTGGATTTCTACACAGAAAAAAGACATTCACAGAAAGTAGTGTGTCCCTACCAACTAAATCTCTAGGTACTTGAAGTCTGGGCTAGGTCACCCATCTAGGGACCCAGGCTCACCCCATTTTCCACTTCCACCTAAGATGGAATTTGCCTTCTTTGCAGTGATGAATGAGACTTTACCATGACAGTGCTGATAGTCAATTTGTATTTTTTTCTGCAGAAGCTGCAATCAGATGGAAAGAACTGTAGCACAAAATGCCAGTGGGAATGGCTCTGACAGAAGTCTTAGGCAGATGTCCCATGCAGTAGGTCATAGGATACTGCAGAAGAAGCTTTGCCATGGAAAAACCTTGACTTGTCAAATCTGGATCCAGTTCCCTCCATTTAGTTTGGAGTAGGCATTGGTTTGGTCCTTTTGGTCTTATTCCTGTGGGCCATGGCTGGAGTACCTGAATGCCATCCCCAGATGGTGTAATCTAACTAAACTCCCTCTAATCCTGCATCAGAGTTGAGCTTACTTCTCTGTAGAAATATTTTGACAGATTTTAAACTAATTTGAATACAGAAATCATTGGAATGAATGAATGCACCATTAAAATGTTTATGATCTTTATGCTCCATGCTGTCATTATTAAAAATAAAACATAAATAATGTTAAAATATCATAGTTTATTACAATGAATTCACTTATTTTTCAGAAGAACTTGAAAAATTGAATTTAAGGTTTTCTACAAGATTTTTTTTTTCTCATCCATTTATGCTTTTACTTCTAGCATTTTGATTATAATTATTTTAAGTCTGAATAACCAGTTTAATAATCAGACTTCATGTTTTGAGGAATTAAGTTAACTGAGTTTTAAGAAGGTATAAATGAGTGTATAGGGCGTGCACAAAAGACCTTAGGTGTAGATGAAATCTCTTCACGTGGGGTGAATAGAAAACAAGTACTGAAATTATGAAGGGTTTCTTAGTGTTACAGCAGCAGCTCTCATCGCTGGGATTATGTGGCCACCATGTGGTAATACAGAGGAAAGTTAAACTGAATTTTTACTTTCTGAGTCAATTTTTTTCGGCAAATGACTTACAGAAGTGCATACATTCATTTTCTCAAGGTCATTCCTTGAATAATTTCCTCTTCAGTTATAGAAATGTC
This sequence comes from Corythornis vintsioides, assembly GCA_025447755.1. NCBI lineage: Eukaryota > Metazoa > Chordata > Aves > Coraciiformes > Alcedinidae > Corythornis > Corythornis vintsioides. The sequence goes on from JAOEGS010022914.1 coordinate 48,438, forward strand.
AGTAAAAAAATTGATAATTTACATTACAGCACCTGAATCACAGTACAGGAATCACCACTGCAATGGGATTTCATCTGCACTTTGAAGGCAATTTTTTTTTTATTATCTATAAAAATTATATTATTATGTTTATTATATTATCTAACTTCTAGAAACACTACTGGCTAAACAGACAAACCCAGTACTTGTACCTCAATTGATAGACAGAAAATGACATTGAAGGGATATTTGAATTTCAATCATCATATAGTTTAATGGAGGGCTGTTTGACATTAACAGGGACTAAAAGACAGGCCTCAAAGAGGTAATTCTTCAGCTCCAGGAAACAACTTCTTCTTTCATCTTTGCATAAATTGAAAAGTTCAGTGTCTAAATTCACAGAATCAGCAAATCAGATGATCTTCTAGGTCCCTTCCAACCCCTAACATTCTGTGAATCAGATTTGGAAAGCACTTCTAGAGATCATCTAGTCCAATCCCTCTGCTAAAGCAAGCTTTCCCAGAGCACATTACACAGGACCATGTCCAGGTGGTTTTGAAAATCTCCAGAGAAGGAGATTCCACAACCTGTGGGCAGCCTGTTCTAGTACTCTGTCACCCTCACAGTAAATATGGGGTTTTCTGGATATTTCGATGAAACTTCATGTGTCCCAGTTTGTGCCCACTGTCCATTGTCCTGTCACTGGGCACCACTGAAAAGAGTCCCACTCCATTCTCCTCTCACCCACACTTTAGATATTTGTAGACATTGACAAGGTGTCCTCTCAGTCTTCTCTAGGCTAAATAGTCCCATGTCTCTCAATCTTTCTTCATAAGAGACACTCCAGTCCCCCAGTTTATATATGTGTGGGGTATTTCCCACTGATAAATCCCAGGTGGTGCTTTTTAATCAAACCTTGAGAAATATGCTTGCCAATAAATGAATCAGAATAATCAGAGTTTAGAATACCCTTCACTAACACTGAAATAATAATAATAATAATAATAATT